>PPHD01018487.1:0-14528 GCA_002909625.1 Bambusicola thoracicus
AGTATTAAATCTGATGTTATATTTTCTGACAATTTAAAATGCTATTCCTGCTTTTCTCTAAATACCAGCTCTTATTACTCAATAAAATTTGGGGGTTCTGTTTGCTTTTTGGGTTTTTTGTTTTGTTTTTTGAAGTGGAGAACCTTAGAAAAATTAAGTATTCTCTTTATAAGATGAGCCAGAGAGGATATGCAGGTACTGTTAACAGTTCCAAGCCCACTTTGCCGTAACAGGAGTGGGACCTGAGGGGACTAAGTTTTCATTTGAGGATACTGCTTCCACTGTCATTTGTTGGTTCTCTTTTGTTGCAAAATGGACTATTTTCTGACGCTGGCTGTCACTTTTGAAATGGAAATCATGATGAATTATGGCACATTTTCCTTGCTATGCTTTATCAAGCTCATTAGAGATGATGCATGGTCTGAAGCTAACACAACAAAAGACGAAAAGTAACATAAGAAGCTTCTCTTTCTTATCTATAATGTTTGCACACACAAAGAAACATCCAGTTGTACTTGTTGCACCAGGCAGTCACCTCTTATGGGCAGGCTGAACTCACCGTGGCTGTAGATTTCCCCCCAGTTAGTATACAAACCCATGCTGAATAATTTTAAGGGCATAAGTCATCACAAAGCTGTTGTTCCTCAGTGTCACTGTTTCATTCTAGACTTATTTTGACAAGGAGTACATACGTCAATAAGCTGTTCATACTTTTACAAGGTTAAATGCAGAGAAATCTGAAGTTGTTCTGGAAGAGGTTTTGGAGCATGTATTTCCACTAAAATAACCATGGAACAAAAGATGTTTTCTATGTCTCATAGATGCTGATGCATCTTACACAACAAGCCAAGGCTCTCATCCAAAAGCTAAACAGCTGTGGTGTAGTTTTCAGGCACTTAATATTTGCATAAACACATTTTTTCTTTTGCAATTTGAATCAATCCTTATATCAATAACAGAGTAAACCTCCAAACAATTGTTTGAAGCTAAGAATCCGGGGAGGCTTTTCAACATTGGAAGGAGTTCTGCTTATATATTTTAGAGCAAATTTAATATCTGGAAAAGTTAGCCATTATTTGGAGTAGCTGGAAACATTTGCTAGAAGTGCTTCCTTATACGGGCCCCGATTCAGAAAAGCACTTAAGCACACATTTAGCTGTTATCACGTGTTGAAGTGCTCTTCTGCCCTTCTGAAACTGTGGGCAACAGGACGAACCCAACACTTCTAAATGCCAGTGAAATGATGCTCTGTAGTTCCACTGGATCTGTCCCTTTCTTGACCACTCACTATCAATTCAATAGGCCGGTACTAAAGCACAAGATGGTAAAAATGGGGGCAAAGAGCTTAAAAGGGAGTGTGAAAGGGCAGGTGTGCTGTCAGACAAAGAGAGACTGTTTCTGGCAAGGCTCTGCTGCATTTTTTTCACCTTGATTTGCACTTAGGACAGTATTTCTATGAAATTCAGAATATTTTCTGTAGTCTTTTCCTTTCCTCTGGACATGGACAAAGAATTCAGCATCTTTTCCTGAGAACTAAGCATCTATTTGCAAAGTGATAACAACTTGCCTTTCATATGTCTCCTCTTTACATGTTCCCTTTAATACTTTGCAAAAATGCCTAAAAAAATAGCTGTTGGACTAGAATAAGGGTACTCTTTAAAGTTGATGGGCAAGATCCCTGCACGTTAACTGAACTGCATTAACTGGTACAGTGCTACTTGACCAAATACTGCAATTGATCACAGGCTGACAAATCAACGTCTCATCCCAGAATAACAGAATTTAGTTGATAAAACATGTTCAAGTTTGTAAAGGAAAAATGTACAATTGGCAACCTCAAGATGCATGACTTAGATGCTGTTTCAAAAGCCATCTTCTGGCTTGTTCCTACTGCACAGGGAATAGATAGGCTTGAAAAGTCCTTGCTACTTGTGATCTTTGTTGAAAGTAGCTAGAGAGTAGGGGAGAGAGCAGGCTGCACTTTTTTACTAGGCTAGCTTATAGCCACATTTTCCAAGCTCTGCTCCAAAATGAAATAAGACTATTATTCTATGCAGTCACCGCTGTGGTTTTACTTGAATTGTATGTTCACCTTTATAGACCTCTAAAAATAAAACATTTTGAAGCTGATGAAAATTGGGGGGGGGGAAATCTTGTTTGCATTGGACTCATTCAATGTGCAGAACTGGTTTGGTCATCTTGATAGTTAAATAATGGGAGGAAGTGTGTGACACGGAAGCCTGGAAATTTTTTTTGGTCTGTTCCCACCTTTAATACAAAAGCACCAGGAGCCTCCTCCAAACCCATTACCCACCTTGGTTATGTCTAGACTGCGGGGATAATGCTTTGCAGTGCAACCCACATGTGTCAACGCTCCACCCCTCCCTGTCTGAGCACTCGGGTCTCCTTCCTAAGGAAACCAAGGTCCTTGGGGGGGAAAAGAGCCTGGATTTTGCCCCAGCACAGATTTGGGATGTGGCCAGGGCATGCACCTGGGCCCTAGGAGCTGAGAGTAACCACAAATCCCACAATTGAAATCTACCCTTAATTTCTCTACCCATATCATGGGCAGTATGAGAGCTCATCTAGGTATTAGGAGAATGGAGAGGTTTATTTAATTGATATTTATAATAGACACTCAAAATGCCAAATGCTACAGGGCTGAGTTGTCCTGACGTGGCTACATGACCAGATAAAGGGGAGAGAAGATGCTAAAGCCATGGAAAGCATTCTGAGTTTCTGGCTGATACAAATTATTGGAGGTAATTAAGAAAATCACTACAAAAGAAGGCAGCAGAAGTGAAAGCTTTAACACAAAGAAATAATGACTTTTTTAGAATTTAAGCAAAAAATTAATCAACTAATAAAAAGAACTTAGCATATTATAAGCTAACTCATTCTTTTATAATTAAATCACACGTCCTCACCTCTAAATTGCTATGAAAACTAGCCAATAGTGTTATAATAGTTTTATTTCTTTATACCTATCCTGCAGCATAATCATCATTTTGTATCTTGTATGCATCTCTGAAGAGTTACAGTTGCTAAATACCATTTGCACACTCAAACTACTGAAACACCTCCTTGCTCAGCCACAGGAGCAGATCTGGGCTGGCAGCAGATTGCTCCCCAGCATCAGTGGGCTCTAGCTTTTCTCAGGATGTTCCCAAGCCTTGCCTAAGCATCCCCTTCATCACGGCATCAGGGCTTCTTCCCACACTTTGGTAAATCACCCTATTTCTCTCCACTCAGGCATAACCCCATGCAGACTTGTAACGTGTCCTAATTGCGCTGAGAGCTATCACCCCTTAATGACTGGCAATAACCTTTGTTTTATGTCCAGGTTGTTAATCCCTTTATAAGGGCCATAGCAGCTGTCAGATGAGGTCAGGCATGAGTTCTTATGTTCCATGGTTGCATTTAGACAAATGTTTCTTAAAACTCTTGAGCAATTCTCTTTTAGCAAATAGCAGAGCCCAGATATTTCCTCACTATCACTAACTACATCACATACCTGGAGAAGTAAAGAATGGGTATGCTTCCAGATAGGAATTTAGCACTTGTATAATTACATAGAGATGTATACATTACAGATCTGTATTGCATGCTGTAGGAATAAGTCCAGGAGAGGCTTTAAGAAGTTGTTTGTCCTAAGAACTGCTCTGAGGAAGAAGCAGATCTAAACCATCTCCTGCAAGGTTTGTTCAGCCCATTCTTACAAACCTTTAATACCCAGGGAGGCTGTGGAAACTGCTAATAATGTTCAACAGTGTGGTCAGAGAGCTTTCTAACTTGAATCCTCCTCTTACAAATTAAACCCATTCCTGATTTCTTGTCCAATTCTTAGCGGACATGAATAATTGATCCCCTTTCTCTTCATAAGAAACATTTAAATATTTGAAGTCTGTTATCATGTACCTCCTCACTCTTCTCCTTTCTAGACTAAACAAACCAAGTTCTTTCAACCTTTCCTCATAGGTCATGTTTTCTAAATCTCCCATCGTTTCGGCTGCAATCCTCTGGACTCTCTCCGATTTGTCTGTGTCTCAAAGTGCTGGACTCAGAGCTGCAGCCAAAACCTTACCAGAGGAGAGCAAATACATACTGCATTCCCACTGCATCTCAGGATGCGAGAGCTGCTTAGTAGCATTGGCTTGCATGCAACTTGTGTTGCAGCTCTAACTCCTTGATTCTTTCCTGCGGAACACCATAAAGTATCTTTTATTTTTTTACTTTTTCTTGTAGTACTTTCCACTTGTCTACTGAACTGTAGGTCACTTCTCCAATTTAACAGAGTCATTTTGAATTCTAATCCTGCTCCAAAAGTGCTCACGCCCTGGCAGGTTGGTGTCATCTGCAAACTTGATAAGGGAATGCTCTATTGCACAGTCCTGGAGGTTAGAGAATATTGAACAAGCCAGGCTTAGGCTAAACTCTCATAAGATCCCTACTGACATGACCACCCAGTTTGATAGCAAAGCACTGACATGTGCTCTGGGAGAGGTTTTTCATCTGAAAAGTGATTGTGCTTTTCAGCAAACAAAGCTAGGGGAGGAACGAAATATTCAGAAACAGCAGAATACAAGAAAAGAATTTGGAGCAAGGATGCTATGAGATCTTAAAAATAGTGAATTATCTTGCATCTAAATGACTGTAATATGTGTTTCTTATTGTGTCTACTGCTGCGCAAGCACAGCTTAATGTGATGTTTAGATTACTTTAATAGCTTTTGTTAATAAGGCAGTTTTCTGTGTGTGTTTTTTTTTTATATCATTTTAGAATGAAAGCAGTCCAACCAATGCAAAGGGGATAAAATAACCTCACAGTTGTATTTCTTATGTCTTTTATGTAACTTAGATATCTGTTAATTAGGAAATTACACAATACTTGTGCACGGTGCTATAGCTGGAAACTTAGAAAATAAAGTATTTTTGCCTGACCCAAGCTGCTGTTTCTTCTCCAAGCATAGACTTCAGTCTAGCCTGTTTTGCATGGCCCTTTGCAGGAAGAGCTTGTTTTAGTCAGTGGTTTGCAGCCACGTCTCACTTTGTGGGGCTGTTCTGTATAACACTGCAGGCACAAGTCTGCAAAAGAAGTACTCTGTTGCTGCTGTGTTGGATGTCAAGAGCGAATCCTGTATGAAATGAGATGATGAGCACTGTTTGAAGATGCTTCTAGGCTTTTAGTTACATGAAAGAATGAATATCCTTCCCCTCCACCTTCAATATTCTATTGACTTAGCCCTTCTTATCAGTAGTGTGCTTGCTTAATAGAAGAGGTGATTTTCTACCCTGACCACAGGTCTGAAAAGTCAATTTGTTTCAGGAGCTTTGATTGCTTCCAGCAACCTGCCTCATAGAAATTCACAGCATCCAATGAATTTCAGTAAAACACATCTTGGACTATATTTTTAGTATGCAATACTGCAATTCTAGAATTAAAGCATCAGAGGCTATCTAAGAAGCATTTCCAGACAACAAAAATACTTCAAATGCCAAGGGTTTGCTCATCCATTCAAACAAAGCCCGACTGAAACAGGCATTTAACAAACGTATCAACTACAGAGCTGCTAAAATGAAGACTCAAGAGTATTAGGAGATAGAAGTTCAGAGGTGTCTATGTAGTCTGGAAGCCAATGGAAGTCCTTCTTTTAAAGCTCCTAGCAGGTGGCACCTTCCCTTGGCTTTTCAGTTACCTTCTTGTCCTGCAAAGAGAGCCTGAAGTTGCTCACCCATTTATGCGGCATGCTTTTGAGGTTAAAGATGAAAAATGGGATGTGTTAGATAGTGGGCACCACATAACAGTTAAATGAGTATAAAAGGCAAACTAGAAGAGCTACACCCCAGTCATAGAAAATGAGACGGAGTTTAACTTCTTCCAGGTCAGAGATCCCAGAGGAAAGTAAGACGCAGATAGATGATCACTCCCAGCCAATACTACACTGCTTATACTAATTTTACATGGATCTAGCATTTGCTTAAAAAAAATTGAGACAACATAGATTTGTACAGAACACAAGAGAAAAAGCAGGAGACAAAGCTAGCTTGCTGTTGGTTAGTGTCCCTTTAGATAAGCAGAAGTCTCTTTATAAAAGAAAAACCTTATAAACTACTGTAGAATGAAGACTAATTAGTTAATATCTGTACAGCTCTTTGGAAATGTAAGAAAACTACAACAAGCAATGGAAAGGAGCATGAAAACATTACCAGACAAACATGCTATATCTATGAAGAAAAAGTGGCTGAAGCAGTGAAATTCCAGAGACGTTTTCTGGGCTCCTTCTGCTTTGAGTAACATGAACACAATCTTCCTAATCCACCGCTCCTGCTCTGACATTCCAGCCTCATGCATAGCCATTGGCAAACTTGGAACGTGTATCCGGTGCATTTTTTTGGTTGAAATGCTACATCTGGCTTAGCTGGCAAGTGTTACTATGCCTCTAGAAAGTAAGCCAAAATGAAAAAAAGAATCTTAACTACATGCAGGAAAGGATTACTAAAAGATACTGTCCTACTTGTTTCCTGGAAAATTGAAACTGCATTTATGGCCTCCGACCTTAGGAAAGATGGCCTCAGAAGAAAGCCAGCTACCTAAGAGTTAATATATGCAATGTACTGTAACTATTTCGTTAATTTGCTTATTAAAAACATGAAAAGCTTTTGCCTTTTTGACACCCAAACAAAAGGCGAGCAATTGGGAGGCTTTTGACCTGAGCTTATCAGATGACTGGTGTAATGCTGTCAAACCTTCCCCACTTCATGCAAGTAGGGTCACGTTTTAGAGGTGTTTATGACATTTTAAGGTCCATAACGCCCATCTTTGTCAACAAGAGAATGATGCAGGTCAACCAGATGGGTTAATGAGGCCAAGCACATGAGGAAAAACATACAAAAGAAATGAATTCCTAAATTAAAATCAAAATTTAAACAACCTGTAAAGCAATCATGCTCTACCAAAAGCTAGAAACATCACAGTTTGCTTAAACTTGATCATAAGCTTTGGTGCCCACTGGCATAATGTAGACTTGGAAGCTGACTACTTAGAATCACAAGGCATCATGAAAATCTGAGGACAAAAGCATTGTGGAAGTTTTCTTACAGTTCTTGCAATTTCCTGCCACGCTTCTTGAGAGTAGGAACATATAACCCTCTTTTTAAATAACTCAATAAATAGCAATCCCCCAAAAAAAGTCTGAAACCACCCAAATGGTTTCACGGCTCAGTATGATCTTTTAGGAGAAAAGAAAAAAGAAAAAAAAAAAAACACCCTACTTCATCTTAGATTTTGCAAGGAAAAAAAAAATGGGCACAAACTCAGATCATTTCAAATTAATTTAAGAATATTTGCACTATATCCAAGCAACAGAGAAGTAAAAAACAACATAACACATATAACATTTGTAAACCTGGAATACTTTCAAGATGTCATAGGCTACATCTACTTTCTCAAGGCAGTGCAGCCACAGGAGTTGATCAATATCTTGGAGCAGTTGCTGTTGAGGCTTCTTTTATCTGCACAGCAGAAGAGGTGGAGGGACAAGATTGGCTTAAACTTGATTTAGGCCAGATCCCTGAACTGAAATGTCCCAGTATGCAATTCCAAGTCGTCTGGAGGTCTAGTCATTGGTTTGGCCCCTTATTTCCGCACTAGGAGTTGAAGCACATTTGGCACATGCCTGGATCAAAGCTCCAGTTTAGCTTTGTCCAAACAGACACTAGCTTGTGTGCTGCAAAACTACTCTGTGAACTGAGCCGCTGCAGAGTAAGTGGGACAGTCTAGGGGATTTGCTTCAAAACTGCATCACTGCTCTGCATCACAGCAGTGATGTGGATGCAGTCATAAAAGCCTCCCAAAAGGCAATTTAAAAAAGAGCATCCCAGAGGAGACATTACTGGCAATTCCTGATTCGGTGATAAGCCTGTTTGTCAGGATGGAGAATTTCTCTTTAATAGCTTGATCTTCTGAATGCATATATTCTAAAACTCTGGCCAGTGTGTCAATAGCATCTATACTAAGTCAAGGGTCTACATTCATTTGACTGTTCATTCCAAATTTCAGTCCACTGGGCTTTTCTTCCTGATAAACATCAGTACAGGGAATAGCAATATTCTTTGTGCAAACATTTTAGGGATTTTACATATATTAAACACAGACCACACCGGAGGGCTGGGAAGTATACAGCTGTGTGACGTGCCAACATTTTCTCTGATGGGAAAATGGAATAGATGTATACAGAGAATCTTCCCACTCTACTATGGCAATACTTCTAGATGTTCATGAAAATACTATCCAATTTATACTACCAAGCACAGAAATATTTTGCTCAGTCCAACAAGTAAAACCCTCTGTCCAACTAAGAAGTGAGACACCCAGAGACTGGGTGAAGCCCAGGACAGGAGAACTGTACTGTGAAAAGAGGTGTCATGATAAAACCAAGACACATATTTTTGCTATCTTTTTTTCCCCAGCAAACATCAGTGCTTCACAACAATTGAAAATTCGGAGAGATTGTTTTAATCTCAGGCTTGGTGGTGGTTGCTTGCTTGATTATTTTCTTTTTTCTATTTTTTTTTCCTCTCAAGATAAAGGCATTATTATGATGGTATTATTATAATGATTGTCTTAAAAGCTTTCTTATTCCCACCCAGCACTTTCACAAATTCCTTCCCTTTCCCCCCAGCATTAGGGCTTCTCAGATTTTTTAGCATTATTTCAATTATTTGTAAGAAAAACATGATGTCATTACAACCAAGTTTCCTCTGACAGAAGTCACAGAGCTTTTTGGGCTATAATCATTGCTTAGCTTATGAAATGCCAAAAATAAGAACAGAGCCCATCTTAGAAGATAATAACAATAACTTCTAGTTTGTCTGATCATATGTGTATGAGCTATTTTTCAACATCTTTTTGATGCTCAAGGTGTCTGCATGACATCTTCTGAGATGACAATAGATCCAAAGAGAGGGAAATGTAGCTTTAAGTTTAGGATTAGCAAAGACTTCTCTACCTAAACTTAAACTTCTTACAGATGTCCAATATAGAGTACCGAAAAGCCTTGAGAAAGAAGTAGGGATCCCTCTTCCTTCCGCCTCTCCCATAGGTCCGCAAAAGCAACTGAGGAGAACAAAGGTGGAAGTGGTTCTGTGACACAAGAGCTTAAAGTAAGATTTAATGTTGTCACTCATACCCCCTCACATGTAAGCTGGCTTTGTCATTCCATACGCTAATATCTGTCACAGGCGTCAATACACGTACATTTTATTAGTAATTACCAGCATCCAGCATCCCAGTGATATAATTGGGATCACAACTAATAGCTAAGATGGATGAGTACACCTACGCATGCCAAACAAATTGGTACCGAAGACATACCCTAATATTTTTTTCCAGTCAACAAGGAAGGTCAAGTATACTGATATGCCTAAATATTCATGACCACAGATCTGTCTTAACTACTGAAAATGCTTCTTTACGACCCAATTTTTTTTTTTAACTTCACTTTCACAGAAAGCAAGTTCAAACAGGTGACTTTTGCTTATTTACTTTTGTGAATTTTCTATGTGCATTTTGGGTATTTTAAAAGCACAGCCTGAATGATATCAAACAAGGCCAACCGTCACAAAGTGAGATTAATACAGACTGGTGGAAAGGTATGGAAATTCACCGAGTTAATGGCTAAAGAGACCATATGTCCTCTGACACCTTGACTTGATGGAATGCCTCTCCATAAATGCTTCCTTAATGCATCCCGTTGTGCCTAGGTGTGGGATGACGTATGGTCTGCCTCCGTCCTTTCATGAGCTTTCATCCCTTTCATTTACGAGCCGTGTGTTCTTATAATGAAGATTTTTCTGTTCACCAGAATATTAAAAGGGGGCAATTAGGGGTAATCGTTCAAAATTCTTGTTAGATGCACATGCAAGTCTATGAGTAATATTTGTCTATTGGCAACTGGTTCTATGGGAAGAAAGGGAATGGGTTTGCCAGGGCCTTCTGTAAATCAAAACATAAATCTTCTTTCTTTCCTTTTCTTTACAGTAAGGGTCAAAGAATTTGCAAAGATGATTACTATTTTACAATCTCTTCTATACTCCTCACTCTCCTAAATGTTCTGATAACAAGAGTTGCACATTATTTTATAAAAGCAAAATTATTTCTAGTGGTATTATTTTTATTATTGCAATCACCCTCAGTCACTTCCACCTCCATAACAGTGGGGCCTAAATAAACAAGCAATATACAGGAAGACATGGTCCCTGCCTCAAAATGTTTATGATCTAATTTAAGACAAGACACAACAAGTGAGTATAACAAATGTTCAACACAGATTCAAAATGTAAACATACGGTAGATAGGAAAACGGCCATAAATTCCTCTATCAAAGATAACACCTCTCAAAGTCTCACACAGTCTCTGTAACATGAAACATGTCAAGAGAAACGCACACAGGGAGGGGAATGCACATGTTGGTGTTGCTGCTGAAAAATTTAAGCAACAACTAGAGCAAACTAAAAGGTTTTTTTCCCTGCTGTTCAGGAAATATGTACAGGCCTAAGAAAATAAAAATTTATAAACGACCATGATTCAAAGAGTTGGGGTTTTTCTGGTATGGACAATCACATTTTGCAGTTGTAGCTGATAGTAAAACAATAAATAGAAAAATGTGTGTGTATGTGGCTGTTCTTTACTTTTATGTTATCTAACATAGGAAAGACATCTGGCATGTTGGTTTTATTGTTCTTTTATTGCTTTATTGTTTTGTTTAAAAAGGTAATATTGTCTAGTTTCGATCTGGTAGTGACTACAAGCATAACAAACTGTGATCTTGTGATTAGGGTGGTTAATCTGGACTCACGTGGCGTCTAGGGAAGAGACACTCCTGGATTGGTTCATAGTAAGAGCTGTTTTGGAGCCATGATCCAAGTCAGACTCACAGGCAATGCCAAGAGTAGGCACCAAAGCTTCCCCCAGCCACCTCCATGCTGAGCTTTAACACTCAGATGTATTTTGCATAGTCAATCCACAACCGGGTCCCTATTTCATCCTAGTAGCAAATTCTCTGAAACAAATGCAACACACCTAATCTGTCTACAGTGCAAGGCATTTACTACAATGAAACTCAAAGGTCACATCCTAAATTGGCCTCAGTAAACAAGCCCAGAGGATGTCACTGCAGGTACAGTACAGTACTTTGCTCTGGAGGGGAATATTGGCCATTTGCTTCTGCGTGAGTCACCTTTGAAGGTCTTGAAGAAGATGGTGTTCTGTGATCAGCCCTCCCTCTTCCCCAGCCTTGTCTGGTGAACAAACATAAGCCTCAGAATCAATAATTACAGAGTCAGATTTACCAACAGGTAATATTCAGGCACACAGGTTCAAAATGTAAACATAATATAGGAAGCAAAGCAGCTGTAAATGTATCTCCTGAAGATAACGACTCTCAAAGTCCCTTCTGCAGACTTAATAAAATAAAATAAAACATGTTGAACACCAGGGATTGCTTAGCAGCTTACACAGCATTGGAAATACCCCTAGACTGCCTGGGCTTGGTTTGGACAACCAGCTCACCTACGCAAAGCCCTAGATGTCTGGTCTTTGTAGGGCTGGATATTGAGATTACAGATTTGGCAGCTCTTTGACTGCAGGGATGAGTTCTGCTCCTGGCTTGGTCTAAACTTACCCTCTGCTGTTACTGGGTGCCTTGATACAAGGCAATTCTTTGCTTAGTTTCCCTCACCTGCCTTCACCAAGCAGCATTGCATATACAGATATAAACCCCACTGTGCAAAATACTCTATTCATCCAGGGACCGATTATTTGTTATTTATAAATATCAATATTATCACTATTAGCAGAGCAGAAAAATTATCATTGTTATCTATTTAACTGGCTGCTCGTACAAAGAGGTCGGTTAGCTGGTTTGGGTTTTTATTTCTTTCTGGTTTTGAACTCTATTATGAAAAGATTGTGAAGGAAATAAGGAAGAAAAAGGAGCACTGTGCTATATGAAGAACTATATTCAGTGTCTACAAACAAATTAAAATCAGATATGGAAAGAAGTAGCTCCCACAAGAGAGAATTAATGAATACACACACTGTCCCGAGTTCTGCCCTCAGGTGAAGTCAATGAAAAAAACAAGTGCATATTTCTGGCCCATTACATTTTTTCTTACCATGTTTTCTTAATATAAACCCAAAACCAGGGACCAGATCTCCAAAATCTCTCAAGTTTTCTCCTGAGCAATATGAAGTCTTATGGAAAATGATTTCTAATATCACAGAAAACAGAACACACTCAGTACAACTGGGAACACACTTATTTCCCACAAATGAAAGAAATAATCCTGTTCATTCTAATTGGAGAATATTTTTCTGAGGCAGTGATTTTGTCAGCTGTAAAAATGATTAATGCTCTAATTCAGCAGGATACTTAAGCACATGTTCAGTCAATTCCTATTCAGCAAAGCATTTAACTACTTAACTTTACGCACATGCTCAGGAATTTCAGCATGTGCTTATGGGCCAGATACAGAAGCATGTAGCAACAAATGACAGAGTGGCACTAAGCAGGTTTTCCAGCCATTGTCCAACTGGCCTCAGTGTGACACACCAATTGCAGAGCGGTTTGGCACCTATATTCCTCTTGCTATGAGATGCTCTGTGTGTACTGTAAATATAGCTTGACCATCAAATGCAGCCTAAGGTGATATTTTTGTTACAGACTTAATAATGGAGTTTCCATCCTGATGGCAGCTTGCATCCCCCACTACACAGTCCCACAATGAGCACCAAGATGCAGGCAGCATCAGTTTGCCCTCCACAGGCAGAGCTCCAGCAGGCAGAATGTATGTGGCTGCAAGCACAGGCATGAGGAAATGCATTTCCATCCCTTGATAGGGGACATGTGCAGGCAAATGCCTGTGGCTGCAGTGACAATGGGATATAAAACAACAGAATTTGTGCATCCCCTATGGAAAGATGCTATTTGAGGGAAGCACGGCAAGCAGTGAGCGCCCAGCAGGGGTTGCTTTTGCCAGAGGAGGAAAATCTCCAACGGTGGATATGGAGAGTGGAGGCAGAAAGGCAGACCAGAAGAAATGAAGACCAGGCATGTCAATAGGCAAACAAAATCCTCTGCACCATCCAGAAAGAGCTCAAGTGCTGGCAAACCTATTGTTTGCCAAACTGATGGCAGCTACCACCTTGTCCAGACGTCCAGACAATCAAAACATTCCCTCATCTGAACAGATGGCTCCAGATGTTCTGCCGTACTTATTGCAGTTTTCTTAAACCAATACATGGGATACAAAAACAGGAGTATTCACTGTGAAAAAGTAACTATATTCAATCTACAGTTGAAAATAGAGTGGACAGCAGCAAACAACATGAGGGGAAAAAAACTTCTTAAAGAAGTGTAAGATGTTATTACAAAACCACAAGAGGAAAATGCATTTGCCACTGACCACCAGAAAAACTTCAGCATGGGAAAGCTGGAAGCAGATTGATATTTTGTTATATGGTATTTTTTTCCCACTGTTCAGACATCTGTTGAAATTAGAGTTGAATAAATACCTGATTAAAGTTATAAAGTCGAAGCATTTCACCACATCTTTATGAATTTTTGAGGAACAATAATTCCAAACAGTGCCCAGTTTTCTCTTAAATGGTGGAGATCTATATTATAAAAACTTGAAGCCATCTAATTTCTTAGCATATTTCCGCAAGCTGCTCACTGATAAAGTCTCTAAATCTTACAGTGAGCAGAACAGCAGAAATCGGTGAATATTTTAATGGAAGATCCGTAGACAAATTCGTTACAATAGAAGCCACAGCCCTAGTAGTAAAGACAAAGCTGCATTTCCCCTCTGATGTGATGAGTGGCTAATTGGTCCTAAAACACTCTTTGATTAGAAGTACAACTCAGCTCTGTTTTTGTTTGTTTTTTTTTTTAAATAAAACCAAGAAAAATAGCACCTGTAAATAAACCAGAGAAAGTACAGCATGAAATTTAACTGAGGAGATTTCAGCATGAAATGCTCAGCTACTCTCAGGATGGGTGGCCCAATCACAGATGCACACAGAAATGTTTGTCTTTGACATGCCTGATGGAACACCAGGAATGAATAATTTCTCAGTACCTGGGAAAAAAAAGGTGCAAACTGTATGGCTTTAAGGGAGCAGTTACAGGTTAATAGAGTTACATGTGTCATTGTGATAGAGAATTTGCCAAGTACCAAAGCTATTCTCTAAACACTGTCTAATCTAAATAGTGGAATAGTTCAGTTTCTCTCCTCCATCTCCCAGCACTGAAAATAATAATACCGTTTCTCAAAGCACAGAAAGAGTATAGTCATATTTTTAGTAGTTGTGGCCGAACTTTAGGAATTACAAATATAAATAACTTCAAGAAATTTCTTTAAGTTTGATATTCAAAGACAACCTTTCAACTTGCTATTTGTAAATCCCACGTCACCTGGAAATACATCTACAACTCCATCAGGATGGTAGCCAAGAGGTTAAATAAGACA
>PPHD01018488.1:0-14527 GCA_002909625.1 Bambusicola thoracicus
CAGAGACTCCAGCTCAATCTCCTAAGTCTGGCTTTAATGACTAGATCTCATCTTGGCAAATTGAACATGTGCAGCTAGTGCCATAGCTTTCTAAGGAAGTGGGGATTGACCACAGATACCGGCTTTCTTCTCTCATATACAGGCCTGGCTTGGGTCAGAAATGCACACTGTAGGTTTCAGATTTGGCCAGGGAACATTTAACTAACCCCTGTGGACCTGAGAGCATTCTCCTTCAAGGAGCAGACACAAGCTACATCAGTTGATCTAGGTACCGTGATTTTTCGATACGGAACAGTCCACAAAGAATATTACAACCTAAGTATGATTATATAGGTACTTACTAACTAGGAACATTTTGTCATAGTATAAACAACATCACTGTGGCTGCAAGGTAGGTGCAAATAAAACTGGCAACATCCGCTTCTGTAAGGCCTTACTTTTCAAGTTGGACAGGGTGATGAAGCCATGGTGCAGGCCATGGGCAGAGCCTGCAATGTGCTCTTCATGCACAGGGACCTTAGGTTGCTTGAAATCAAACCCTGTCCAGGTGGCTTAGTAGTTTTCTGAATTGTCTTTCTGAGAGAAGCCTTCGAATCTGAGTTCTAACTGTGCTTGAGAAGAAGTTTCCTAGAGGATAACAGGGAAGAAGGAATAGAGGAATTGGTAGAATATTTCTTTCCAAGGGATGCAGGTCCTTTGGCTCAGATGCTCCAGGACGTGCTTTATTGCTACACAGCTGCTTAGCAATAAAACAGCCTTAGTTACTTAACAGGAATTGACTGCTTGGTCACTTCTCTCCCTGCCAGCCCATCCGTTCTCCCCGTCTTCCCTCCCATGCAATAATGGCAGCTTTTCCTGATTGACCCCATAGGCTTACGAAAAACCTTTTTACTTAAACGTATATTGACCTCAGTCTTGCTGCCCAGTGAGTTATGTCACAGCTGGCAGTCTGAAAATCATAAATTAGGCTTCAAACCTCTGGAGCTGTCTCCTAATGATACGGATCTGAGACGTTATGGATGAAGGTTGTACTGGGTGCCTTCATGTCTCTGACAACTAGCAGGGGGAATGCCCTTTTCATGTTTTTTTTTTCTAACATCATCTCATAGACCCTGTGATTCTTTATTTCCTTTTTCTTCTTTTTTTTTTTTAATATTTATTTGCCATCTTTGTCATTCTTTGCACTGAATATAAATTTCATTACTTGCCTTAACCTATGCTTAGAAGTGGAAGAGAAAGAAGATGTCAAACTTGCCATCTTGGGTTCTCTTAGCTCTTGGGTAGTGTAAATTTTATCAGTTTTTCCTTCCCCTCTTCCTATTGATTTTGTGTAGATGTGTTTTTTTTCCCCCAGTGTGATTCTTATGATCTGGACAAATGCACTAGACAAATGAGAAATTTAATGACATTGGAAGTATTTCTCCCTTACTCTGTAATGCAGCATAATTCCAATAGATTCCCTTAACATTCATCATCTTTTCCCTCATGACTTGGGATGTGCTTGCTCGTTGTCACTTTTGTGGATGAGGAATGGAGAATACTCCATGAAATGTGAAGCATCACTGTAAACCAAATCAAGTCTAATGTCTCTATGAGTATTGACCCAGCAGGAAGGAGGGAGCTAACTCCAAGGCCTTGTTTGTCAAAGGAAGATTTGTGTTGTGCTTGACTTAATCGGTAAAAATGCCACAAGTTTTCACGATTCACTGTTCTTTTTGGGAGGAAGAGAGGCATAGCTTGATCTTACAAGTCTCATCTTAGATCTGTGGCACATTCCTTCAGTATGCCGCTTGAATTCTGGAGTTCAGGGATGTCTTGAGTTCAGGATATGTTACTACTTTCTCCCACCTGAATCAGCGCCATATCTTGCTTTACATCAGCAAATGCAAAAAGATACATTTAGTGATAGCTGCTGACAGTACTTGGGACGCTGTGACTAGACCTGGCAGGGCTGCCATCAGCACAGAGTTGGTGGCTCGCAATGTAATCGCTGAAGTCTGAGGGCCCTCTGCACCCCAGGGGTGTGCAGTGCTATGGACAGAGATCATGCCCTAAGATAACAGGGTGATGAAAAGTGCTTTCAGAAATGCTAACATATAGACAGATAGATAAAAGATGTCATAAGAGTATGTGGAAATAAATCCCTCTCATTCTGCTTTTGATCTTCTGAGTTCCTTAAATATACGTCATCAGTGAACTTATATCCTGAATTTATAACAGCCTTACATAGATTTTCTAAAACAGCTTCATGCGTGTATTTTAAAGACACCAGGCTGGCATTGTCTTTACTGAGATTAAAATACTCACTGCAATATTTGCAATACAGTGTGTGTAGAACTGGCATCTGCAGAGAATGAAGCTGGCTGGAAATTTCCTCATCTGCTTCTGTTACTGGAGAGTAAATGCAAATGGCTTAAAAGTTGGACTGGCTGGAGAAAAATGAGTGGATTATGGATTTTATTCCCCTTTTACTAATGTAAAATGCAGGCACTGGTGCTGACATTGGTGATTTTAATACAAGATTTTCAAGTAGATTGTGTCCCTTCAAAGAAAATATGAGCTCATAAATACTGCAAGATTAGATGTAGTGAGGCCTGGATGTGGCAATGCCTCAGACTTTATGGCATTCCTCAAGGCATACGGTATAAGATGTTCTGTGACCTGGCTTTTATGAAGATCAAAAGGCTTAAAACCGTTGAGAATAAGATTTTCAAATTATTCATGGGGAGACACCAAGTTGTCAAATGGGAGGAGGCTCTTTGAAGTGTGGAGATAAGGACCTTTCTAGCCTTCAGTCATATATGAAAGCCATTCCCAGCCCAGCAGAGGAGCGTGTCGTTGGGTTGGATTGGGTTTGCCCAGGTTATTCACAGGAATGGACAGGCTGAGTTAGTGCAGGTAAGCACCTGACAGTATCTCTCAGCCAAGTTATGAACAGAACCCAAACCAAACAAAGAGGATTGAAAGGACTGGGAAAACATGAAAATAAATGTGTTGAAAGAGGTGGAAATAACACGTTTATGTTTTAGTACCTCCCTGTACTACAGCACCACCAGCCTGAGTGAAGCAGAGCATTTATGCCCAGGGAGCTGGAATAGCAAGTATATTGCTATCTGTACTATCTCAGTTTTGTGTCAGAGGAGCAGGTGGGAATGCTTTAAAAGAGCTTCTGGGTGGAGAAATGGTGAAGAGAGACAGAGGATGGCTTCTCACCTCTACTCAGCCAAGAAGTTGAGCCAGTGTGGGGCCAGGAAGCAATTCACTGCTCTTGTATGCCAGGAATAACTTGCCACTGGTAGGAAATAGCTGTGGAAGTCGTATTTTGTGAAGGAACTCCTGCTAAGGCAGGGCAGCTGCACAGCGCTGCTTTTCAAGCTGCCCTGGAACTCACCATCTTGCACAAACACTTACACATTTGTTCCTTCCCTTCTCAGATTCCTCTGTCTGGTTGGTATTGGCAGCTGGATTACCAAGATGTCTTGAGAAAGTACTTCTGCAAGTATTTTTCATATGGTCAAAGCTGTTAGCACTGAAATATCTTCCCCAGAAAGGATTCTCCTGAGCTGGTAAGAATAATTTCTGGTCATTTTTATAGAAGTTTAATTGGCATCTAGACAAGATAAATATCCATTATGTCTTGTTTTCTTTGTGCTGATGAACTAGGGATACACAATGTTTTTAGTCCATAAAGAGTGACCATTTACTTTCGGTCTAACGACTTTTTAAGAGAAAACAGCTAAAGGAGAGAGAACGGGAACAAAGCTTTCATGGCAGCTGCTATTTGATATACGTATTTCCTCTCTAATAAGCTACATCTCTTTGCTGACAGTAAAATAGTAGTTGTACTCAGCCAGTATCTTGAAAGCTGAAGGT
Source organism: Bambusicola thoracicus (assembly GCA_002909625.1). Taxonomy (NCBI): domain Eukaryota; kingdom Metazoa; phylum Chordata; class Aves; order Galliformes; family Phasianidae; genus Bambusicola; species Bambusicola thoracicus. Next base: position 3,874 of record PPHD01018488.1, read on the forward strand.
GAAAACAATGGTAGGAATCGCATTGCCTCATATTATCCAAGTGCAACCATTCAATTTCCTCACTGCCATGTAGCTTTTTGTAAACCTTGTCCTAATTATCACAGCTCACAGAGATGCTCTCTAGGAACTCTGTACATAGAATTAGTCAGTAACTTTTTGGCAGTGTGGTTTTCCGTTGGAAAATGTCATACTGACAAAAAGAAAATGGTTGAGGAAATCACGTTGATTTGACTCTTTATGTGTTCTGTTTTTCTATTTTGTCTTCAGAGGAACAATAAAATATGAGCCTGACTGGGTTGAAGCCACTGTTTTTATTTAGTTGCTCTTTTTCTTTCCAAGTGGCGTTCTGCTTTTTGCTTCTTTTTCTAGTAGCATTTAATAGAGTAGAAGACATTTGCAGTGTATTTCAGCAGACCCGAAACAAAGTTATGGAGGGCATAATGAGATTGTTTGGGTTCTTCTCCAAAGCAAAACAGAAGTGATTAATGAAACCAAAGAATTCTTCATCAAATGGAACTTCATTCTTTTTCTCCTCCTAGCAGCAGTTATATGCACAGACTGAACCACGCTCGCTTTTCAGATATCCTCAAAATAATGCAAGGAGTTCCCTGTTATTTTCAGCAAAGCATTTTTTTTCCCCACTGACTATCCAGGTTTCCTTTGTCATCCTTCTTAAAGCACCAGTTTGCCAAATACCAGGACATAGAGAACTGTGCTGTCAACTTTCCACTTACCAGTGGAAACGCGGGATCCTGCGTTAACGGGCCCACAGGTCTGATTCAGCAAGGAAATTACTGTGTCCCTGTATCCTTTTAATTGTAGGTTTGAAAACCAAAGCGTGGAGATGCACATAAATTATTACGTTGTCATTGAATCTGGAGTCAGTCCAGTGTGAACCCGGAACGCCTGGAGCTGCTCCAGCCGAGTGGCAGGAACAAGGCCGAGAGCCCCAGTAAACACCACATGATTTCTGGTATTTGCAGGGCATCTGTTTTGCCTGCCCTTGCAGTACCTTTGTCTGGTCTGGAGAAGATCCTCGGTGACTGGTGATTTTATTATGGCCTGGCACATTTGAGGGTAAGCCACTCGGCTTGTCAGCGTGCTTCCAGAAGAAAAGCTTCAGTGAAAAAACCTTGCTCTGGGCTTTGAAATCTGAACTGCAGCCAATTCCAGCCGAGGGATGTGACAATTGCCTTTTGCTGTGAAGTTGCCATCTGAACAATGACACTGTTGTGTTTTGAAAAGACAGCAAGCAATGAAAAGAATGTGTGCGTGTAATATGTGTGGCTGGGTAGGTACCAGTTGGAAAGCAGTGCAGGCCGTCCACCTTTCCTTCAATGGTGCACCTCAAAATCTACATTTAGAGCTGTTTCAAGTGGACATGCTCATCCCAAGTTTTCTGCTCGTGGAGAATTTGTTTTTTACAAGCTCTGCTTTGCTAGATCATCTGGTCATGCTTCTGCTCCTATGAAAGCTACGCCTTGTTAAATGGTCCCGGGAACTCAAGAAGTAAAGTCGCAGGAGGGGAGAAGGGAGGAGGATTTCCAAGAGATAATAGTTTAAGATCACAACCAGTCAGATTCTGCTGCTAATATTCTCTCCAGAAGTCTCAGGGTTGTGCTTAGAAAACAAAACCCAGCTACTTCATGCGTATACTGCCCACCTCTCCTAAAGTCAAATGGGCCATGGCACAGAGGTGGGTGTAGTTCTGTGTTTGTCCAAATTACAGCGTCTCATCTTTCGTTCTGTGTTTGTTGGGACCAACAGTTCCTCTCTTAGAATTTATTATTTTCCCTTCCTGTAAGGCTGAAGCCGCTGCACCTAGACCTCACCATCTCTCTTTGTGAAATGCTTGTATAGACAAGAGAGTGAATGGTGAGGAAGAGAGGTAGTAATGTAAGTAGCTGTTGTGTCCCGTTTGCAGACACAACAGTTTTCCCCTGTCTAAAATAAAGGGTGGTAGCAGAATCAAGACAGCCACTCAGCTCTTCTCTACTCAAGACAGAAATGGCCCCTTTAGCCATTATTTTCTGTACTAGATGAGATACCTAACCTGAATTTTAGGTATCAGTAGTGTTCATGAAAGGAATCCCGCTGCCCTTGGTTTTGTATCTGTAAAATCTATACTGGGAGGTGAGATCTTCTGTTTTCTTACCCAGAGACTTCATTGCACCTCAGACATGAGATCAGTACCTGTAAGCTGTTTGCCTGCACTTTTGACAGGGGTCCAACACAGGCACTGCTGAGAAATCTCAGAGATGTATTTGAAGTGGTGAAATCCCATGAAAACAAATCTGGTGTTTCCATGGGTGGCCGGTAACTTGCAGTTATAGATCCGGGGTCATCCTGACTTTTGGGCATTTCAGCTGAGATACAAAAAGATTCCAGCATCTAGAGCTTTTTTTTTTCTTTTTTTTTTTTTATCTGAGTGTTGTGAAATTAGTGGTCTTATAATGAACCTTGTATGGCCAACTTGTCTTCTGTAAAGTGAACCAACGTACAGACTTTGGGAATTTACTTTTGTTCTAGCCTAGAATATTATCATGCCCAAAACAGGTATATAAAACCTTTTTCCATGCAAATTTTTATACAATCCTATGAATTTATGTGTTTGGCTTTACATGGACAGTTAGGTGTGTGTTCTAACAAGGAACAGAAATCCTATGAAGAGGACAGAAAAGAATAATTAGTGAGAAAAGCTGGGTTACTTCAGAGCCAGATTAAGTCAAAACTACCAGCAAGGGTAGCTTATGCTTCCCTATGGAAGGAGATTTTGTATGAAGCGAACCAGCACCTTGATAAGAATGACAGCTTGGTGTAGCCCACTGGTAACCAGAAGACAGAAATAATACAGCAAAAGAAGTTTATGTTTTCCCAAAATAATAAACATATGTGGATAAATACTGTGTAACCCTAGACAGCAACTTGTCTTTTTCACTCTCTTGTCTATTTATTGTGTAGATGTGGAAAAGTCCATCACTAACCTTGTCTGTGATGGGCAACAGGTATTTTCATCTGTCCAACAGTGCAGCATTGTAAGAAGTAATGCAAATGTTATTTGCTATTTACTACTAAAAAGTGCAGTGAAAAAGGTAGTGCTGCAAGATGGAGCATCCCTGTCAGTGCTACACCTCATTCCAAGAGGCTGTCCATACCCATTTCCCATGGGTTAGGAGTGTGCTATTGCAATTCTTCATAAGATCTTTCTTACACGAGCTACAAAACTTGTAACATCTTTCATTCCCTTTGTCTGGACTAAGAGCAGATGTTGGGAGAGGTTCCAGGCCTATGTTTTGCACTTAGAAGAGGCCACATGTATATATCCTCTTTCTTTCTGCAGCTGTGATATACAGTCTACACACCTTATTATCAGAGAGGTACAGAGAAAAGTATAGGGTAAGCAGCATAATGCAGGGTCTTGGGAAATGTCTCGGTGTTTAGAAAAGCTGGAAGAATGTTATGTAGAAAGCCAGACTTGAGAGGAAAAGGACAGATAGAAAGCAAAACTTGGGAGGAAAAGGACAAGAGCAAGGAAGGAGGAACTACTTTAAGTATAGGAAAGTCTGAAGGGAATAGGGAAGTGAGAGGTTTCAAGGCTATATGAGCTAGTGTCATATGCAAGGATAAGAGAGCCTTTATTCAGGCTATAGGTGAGCCAGCAAGCAAGGCATTTGCTCCAGACAGAGAGTCCTTCATAGATCCATCATGCTACTATAGCTAACAGACACGTCAATAGGGTTTAAAAGGTGCTTCAGAGGAGCTCGGAAGCAAAGACAAATAAGGTGGGTGGCTGAGGGAGGAATGGAAAGTCCAGTGGTTACTGAGTGGGGCTTGAGTGTGATGAAAATCCTGGCTGTGCTCCAGTTCAAGTTTTCCTATCACATTAATTATATTACAGCAGGCTCCAGGGCTTTCTATGATACAGACTTTGTATATCAAAAAAGTAGCACAGATATCAGGGGGTAATTAGATAAGCTCATTGTGTCGTCTCCAAGCCTTCCACTAGGATGCCTTAAAAGATGAAGCCTGAGACTCCTTGGTGCTGCTCCCTTTGTGCATGTGGGCAGAAAGTGAATTCTGTGAGGGGAAGGAGGAATAATCTGGTCTGGGGAATGTCCTGTTTCTCTCAAAATTTAGATCAATCCACTGTCTTTTCTTTAAAATCTATGTGCTCTTTGGGTGGCTTTTTTGTGTCACCAAAAGGCCTTATTTCAAAAATGTTTCCTGCTTTGAAAATACGGTTACATACTGTGTGTTCTGGGAAGGGGACTGGAGTGAAGACTCTCTTTCTCCCCTCTAACAGAGAAGTGCTCCAGCTGCGTGCACTGGGTGACAAGTGCCACCAAGCAGGAAAGAAATGTGATCTAGCAAACACAATTAGCAGCAGACCTAGTGCCATCCTGAATTGCAGTGAAACAAAACCAAAACTCAGTTTTCCAGGTTTTATTGATAGAAAGAAAGGGAAAGGTAAGAGACAGGAGCTGCCCAGCATGGTCCTGCAGTGGGGAAGGAGATTCGGATGCTGTGTTTTTCAGTCCTGGCTGTGCCACAGCTGCTTTATGTTACCAGGATAAAATACCTCCATCTTGTTTCTCCTTTGCAAAACAAGGCCTGAGAACTTCACAGCTGCAGGAACAGCACAGTCTAATTCATCCATGTGGTAGATGCAATGGGATATCTCCATATAAGGCCCATGTAACAGGGAAAGGTCTGACTGTAACAGCTGCCCTACTTTGGAGAAGGATGTAATGCAGTGTTTATAAGCCAGGGCTGGCTGCTACAAGGCTTGATTCTTACTAAGACAATTGAAGTAGGAAGGAGGTTGAGTTTAAGACTCCTTTATTCTCCTATATTCTGACACCAGAATGTGGAGGTGTAAGTTGAAGAGGAGAGAAAATCAGTGGAGCTGTCCACTGCCACCATGTCACTATCCACCACCTTTGCACTGAGACCAAAGCTTCCTGCTGGCCAAGGATGCCCATAAAGCAGGAAATAATCCGTAGGGGCCAATTCCAGCTCCTTTGGAAACAAAGTGAATAAAACAGAGAAGAATGAAGCCTGCTCTGGAGCATCCCCTGTCCCTCCTAGCCTAGTGGTGTGGTAGCTGTAAGGATGTGGTACATCCTCTCCTTCTGCCTCCTCCAGTATGGCCAAAGCAGAGTTAAGCCTCCTTCTCTTCTCTTCCCCCCACTAAAAGTGCATGATGGGATTCTCTTTTCTGCCTCTCCCTCCTCTCTCCAGAGCTGTGTGTTTGAAATGATATCTATTTCTCTTTGTGACAGCACACCGTGACTGCTGCCTTGACATTCTCCCAAGCTGACATCCCGACCGGTATGACACTGATGCCTTTGGGCAGAAATCAGAGCCGGTTTGCTACATGCCTCCATGTAGCCACGATGCCTGTAGCGCCTCTGAGAGCCCCCAGTGCCCTGGTGGGGAAATGGAGCGAGCACGTGGGCCCCAGATGAACTCCAGGGAGAGAGCAGGCATTTTCCATGGTGATCCTGCTACCCGTTTCCAGTTGTAAGTGTTCACATTAACATTGTTTTTTCCTGATTTCCTTTCTTTCTTTCTTTCTTTCTTTTCTTGCCCTTCTTTGCTTGCCTGTGAGAGGGTTGGTTTCCTGTTTCTTGCCCGGTGGCAGAGTCCTTGGGGAGCTGGGCTTTTGTGAGCTGGAAAAGGAGTGCACAAGCATCTGATCAGCCCTTATTAGTGTTGAGAAGGATCTAATAGCTCCTGGCTTCTGGGACCATTACCTGTCATTTAGTTTTATTAAGTCAGTGATGAGAAAGTTTAAAATTAAAGGCTTCGTAAATTGGATTCCAGTTTGAAAGGGAGGCACCTACCAGGAAGTTAACACTGAAGCTTGCAGATGGGCCACTGGGAACACCACCAGAGAAGCATTTCTCTTTAGCTGCTTTGACAAAGATCCCGTGCCAAGGAATGGAGGGGGGTGGCTTGTGGCAAAGCCTCAGGATGTCCAGAATCTTCAGCTATGTGAACAACATATCCCCTCCTTTGCCAGGCTACTCACATTTAGCCTTCCAGCTACTGTTCAAGAGGAAGAGTGGTCTTCTGGCTGAGTCATTACCCAGGGCTGTGAGTTCTGATGCAGCTAGAGTGATATTAGGCAAGTCGTTTCATCTCATCGTGGCTCTTTTCTCAATTTATAAAGAGCAGGAAATAATGTTAATACTGATTTTTTTTTTTTTTCTTACTTGGTACCTGTTCTAGATAGTCAGCATTTTAGGACAGGTAGTCTCCCTGACTCTTGCTTACAACAAGAACTCCAATGGGTTTGAGTCTTCAAAGCAAAAATAAAGGCCTTAAGTCCATAATAGAAAGTAGGCAAATTGGATGAGTCACCTAGTTAAGAGAAACATCTCAATCTTCTTTTGGGATTTATCTTTGAAATAGCCATCCAAATGCACTTGCGAATGGAAATACCCCAACTGCAGTAATGCAGTCCAGCTAACTAATGATGGTATGACAAGGGAAGCTTGGAGGCCAATCGCAACAAAGAGTTGCTGTCACTTCTGCTTTCTCAGTTGAATAAAGGTCTCATGGTGACATTGCTCTGATGAGAAGCAGCATGAATTAGTGGTTGCAAGTACAGTCTGGAAATCAGCATTCTTGGTTATTATGTCTCAATTTGTCTCTGACTTTCTGACATCAGAGAAGTCACCTGAGGTCAGAATTTTAAGATGATTCCCACCCATCCTTCCATTGTTAACTATACAAATTGTACTTACGTGGCTTTATTTGAAGATTGAAGGTTCACGCTTTGTCTCTGAAAGGCAGATTACAGTACCCACCAAAGCACAGGGCTTATCCTGGAAATAATAGATTGCGAAAGCGCTCTTCTCCTGAAGGCATAATGCACAAGTATGAAACAGAGATTTCCTTTAAAGTAATTAGTTTGTTGGAAAAGTTTACCTCAGGTTTTCCCTGCATAGCCTGGCATTGTTCATCTCCCTGTTTTCTTTGCCATTTTTGTCCAGGTTGAGCTGGCTGGAAGAGAAGCCCTCCGACCATCTGCTTTATATTCAGATTTCAGATTTGAGTCCTCACTCAAAGGTAGGTTCACCTCTGCTTAATGAAGTAGGACTGAGAGCAAAGTCTCATACTTTACAAACTCACAGTGAAAGATAGGTCTTTCACCTTCTTTCCCCATAGAGCTTCCAAACCACAGACAGGAGATCGGACAACATACCCAGAGGAAACTGAGACACAGAGGGGTGGGTAAGGATGGGCAGTATTAGTGCAGAGAGTAGGCACAGCAAGCAACCTGGAACTCCAAATTCTTGCAAAGTGAGAAGTACAGGTAACTCCAGGCCATTCCTCCTGTCTCTCCATAGGGATAGCTGTTCCTTGACTTCAGCTAGTTGCCATGTTCCCTTGAAGGAGCAATGCCTCTCCCAAGCTTCTGTGCTAGCATCAAGAGAGAACTGATCTCTGGGCTACTCAGTGGTTACTTACATCATTCTTGTGCTTCCAGCCATGTGACCTGACCGCAGGCTTTCAAAAGGTAATCTGGGGAGATTTTATCAAATGTAAAAATGTTCCTAGACATTACTGGAGCCATGATGTAATGAACCAAGGTTTTGTTCTTTAAATTCCTCTTTGCTGAAAACCACAGGCCCCAAAAAATAATTCCAGAGAAGCAGTGGAGTTGTAAGAGGGAGGCGGAGGTCCTGTGCTGGGGTGAGCCATTCTGTTCTGCAGTGCTAGGGAGAAAGGGTTTCCAGCTGAGTGCTGTGTTACTGGCTGTGAAGTCTGGACTGAACCTCTGATCTGGACAGTAAGTCCTCACAGGGAGCACTCTGTTGTTCCTCTGCTGGGGTGGGAGGTTTTGCCGAAGGAAAAGGGAGTGTGACCAGGCCTGCAGTGAATCTGGCTGCTCCTGGCATGTTGATCGTTGAGGGCTTTGTATTGGTTGTAGCTGTGGCCGTTTCCAGTTTTGTGAGGACAATTCCAATCCAGGGTTACTTCAAAACACCAAAAGGTGACCCCCCACAGGTGGCGCTCCTTTTCAGTGTCATCTGTGTTGGAAGTGAAAACGCGGTTTGCAGTATCTCATAGCTTTGACATACCTTTACACTCCTTTTTAGAGGCAGAATGATTCCTGTGTCACATGTCTGTGATAGTCTTCCTGACACATTTTTATCTACTCAGGCTGCAATAAGACAGTGTCCAAGCTTTGAGTCTTTGGACTTTAGTACCTACTGAAATCTCCTGAGCAAAGGTGCTGTTAATTGTGGGGCATGGCTTTGATGAATGATGCATGAGGGACAACATTTCATTTTGTCTAAGGGGAGGTAAAAGGGATATGCAGAGCTTCTGAGTGCTCAATGAGGCAGCAGAGGTCCTGGGTGTTGCCTGATCAAGGGGAAGCTTCTTCCTCTCTGTAGAGTGCTGTAAAGTCAGTGTCAAGTCAGCGTGGCATCTGGGTTATGTCACCTTCCGGTGGGGATACCTCTTCATGTGTTGTATTTTTTCAGACAGAAACCAATTCAGTGCTTTACCTAAAAAGCTTGTAGAATGACTCTAAGGATTATAACTCAGTCCCAACTGGCTTCAGTGGTAGAAAACTATTTTATTCTGGGACGAGAGGACTTGGTAAGTAGGAATGCTTGGTAATAAGTTTGTGAGATACCAGCTGCAGTGGTTGGTGGAAAACAAGGCTGCTGAAAAAGAAGCAGAAAAAGAAGGAAAGCTGGGAGAAGGCAGTACCATTGAAACTATGGATTTTGAGAGTATTCGCTGCTGTTAAAGCATCCATCATGACAAGGAACTAATTGGAGTACATGATGTTGCATTTTAACCACAAGGAGTCTTAGAAAAGGTAGAAGGTGGGATTTCTTTTACAGGGGTTTAGATGTTTGCGTTGCAGGTGTTTATGTGTTTTATCTATCCAAATTCCAGTTTAGTGACTCACTTCAGGATAATATGAATGGAAATTTCTGATACAGAATTCAGACACATTTAACTAGGAAGTTCAAGGTAGAAAAATGGAACAGGAAATGCCCACAAAACAGAGTTGGGAAAGAGAAAGTGCTTTCATATCTATTCTATTTCAGGATAAACCTGCAGTCATTCAAGATTAGAAAAATAAATTAAATTGCTCTAGAATAAGCCAGTCCTTGTGGCACGTGGCTGTGAGATAGAAGACCGAAGCTCAGCTCTGCTCTACATTGTTCGTACCATAGACTAGAACCAGAGTCTTCCACATTGCGATAGAATTGTTCAGATTTGTACACCTGATAAAATAATTGTGAGTAGCATGTAATTAACCCTGGGTACCCCACATTACACATGGCAATCCTAAAAATAAAGGCATAGAACAGAGGGACAAAAGAAAGTCCATCAAAGAACTAAGAACATATTCTTTTTGAAACTCTTTACTTTCTTTCAGTTAAACTTAATTGACCTTTCCCAATGAAATTGTACTGGACAATTTCCTGAGCAGCTCACATAAGGAGGTTTTGGAGTCAGGAGGACCAGAAGAATCCTTCAGGTAATAAGTTTAAAACGAATAGAAGGAAATAATTTGCAACATTAGTGGCTCAATAAATTGCGGAAGTCATTGTGAAGTAAATATGATGGCCAAAGGCACAAATATGTTCAGAGAACATTTGGATGTGTAAATAGAGGGTGGGTCTGCTAGCCGCCTGATGTAGGGCGGTCTTTGAGCAGACTGCTAAAACAACAGCCAGGTGTAACAAGGAAAAGGCAGTCCTGTGAGCACTCATTTTTTGTTTTCTCCTGTAAGTGAGTGCTCCTTCCTTTTGGTAGAGATCAGGTACTGAGCTAGGTTGATTTTTGGTGTGACCCAGCATGACATTTCTTATTCTTGTTTTAAGTAATTCTTGCACCTTCTTTCACTTGTGACTTTGATGAAAGATCTCGCCAGAAGTTTTTCTGTCAGTCTAGTCTGCATGCCTGCTTTTGTGTCCAGCCTATCTACATATGTTGACGTGTAGAATATGAGTACAGTGGGACCGGGTGTGAGTGGTCAGACACCATTTCTACACACAACATTAGAAGGATGTTACCCTGTACCTTGTGGGGTGGTTGTTGTTGGTTTTTTTTTTTTTTTTTTTTTTTTTTTGCAGGGCTTGCAGTGGCTCCAGCCAGCTAGCCTTGTTTCTGTTAGTGCTTCTCAGACCAAAAGAATAGTTTCCTTCCAAAAATTAGGCATAAAAATCCAGAAATGTGTTTTCCAAATAGCCCACAATGTTGAGAATTAACAAGCCCTCTTCCAGCTCATTCTGTCATTTGGGCATGTTCATGCTACGTGTCAGGACAAACCATTGAGACATCTGGATGGGTTCATGTGAGTCCGTGGGCTTTGAATCATTTTGCGTGGGAAATCCCGCGGTACTGTGCTCATTCCACTGACAAACAGCTCACGTCTCCTCATGACAAAACAGACAGACACTCTGCAAAGCATAATAGAGGAGGATGTTCTGATTGTGATCCAAAACTGTTCTCACAGTAACATCATCTGACTCGTTTAGCCCTCCAGATGGGGCAGGCCCTTGTATCTTGCACAGAGATACACAGAGAAACATCCAAGAGCTTCCTCTCTTCCTCTCTTCCTCTCTTCCTCTCTTCCTCTCTTCCTCTCTTCCTTTTTTTTTTTTTTTTTTTT
>PPHD01018492.1:0-14527 GCA_002909625.1 Bambusicola thoracicus
TTTTTTTTTTTTTGTAAGAAAATGAAATGCATTCCCATCCCATCCCATTTTCCAAGCAGAGTCTAAGCTAATGAGATGGAAGAGCAGATGAAAAATCTTGTAGAGGGCTGGGAATGTCTTAAGCATGAGCTTTTGAGTTATTCCCATGTCATGCTGTTTGGGTGGGTTTTGAAGTCCATTTGATTTCACCAGTATTTGGGTGGGAATTTAAAACCCACCATCCTCTAAACTGAAAAGTTGAAGTAGGTTTTGGCTTTGGATGTTGGAAAAAGAGGGTTATGTTGATGTCAGGGAATCTGGTAAGCCTTCTCTGGTGTTCCTTTTGTACACTTCTGATAGCTTTGCAATGTGGACACAAAGCTGAATTTTACGTGCTTTTTTTTTTTCTCTGAAAATTGCTGAGATTGTTTGACAGAACTGCACTGGTGTCCCTTTACCTCACTGCTGTATGGGTTTGCAGGACTTTTGTAAGAAGGCTGCTCTGACAGAAAGTGAAATCCTTGATTTGACAGTTTGAATGGGTCTGAGGCACTTCAAAGCAAAGGAGAATGAATTTGCAGAGGGAGTTCAGTGCTCCATTACCTGCACAGCCTGATTAAGGGGAACATTATTTTACTACTTAGTCAAATGGAAGCACTGGTTTTGAGTTGGATAGGGGAGCAAACACTTGCTCAGCACTTAATTATTTTGAGAAGAGAGAGGCTGGTGGGCAGGATCTGTGTGACTCTTTGTCATAGAATCATTAAGGTTGGACAAGAACTCTAAGGTCATTCAGTCCAACCACCAATCTATCTTCACCATGCTCGCATCTCCACGTTTCCTCAACAACTCCAGGGTTGGTGACTTCCCCACCTCCCTGGCAGCCTCTGTCAATGCGTCAACACTCTTTTTCTAAGAAGAATTTTTTCCTAAAGTCCAACCTGAATCTCCCCTTCAGGATTCAATGAAACACACTTTTTGGCTAATGTGAAATTTCATGCTGAATTTCTTTATATTTAAGCACATATAAATATGTGACTGGATTAAACCTTTCATGACTCCTCCAACAAAGAGCAGAACAGGAGCCTGTGTAACACTGGGAAAGCAGTGAAAACTTAGGACATATTTTTAGATTCCTTTTTTTAACTTATTTTCACAAAGAGTGGATTGTTGATATGTTTTTCCCTTCTCTTTCAAAATTGCTGTCATTTCTCTGTTCCTTTAGAAAGGTGGCGTTCAAAGAGAGAATGCATTTTGCAGCTATTTTCTATAGCTTTACAGCTTGAGTAGCAAAATATGTAAACAATATCTGCTTAATTAGAAAATAAAAGATTGTAAAATTGATGGGTCAAGCAAATTGGTTGTTAAAAAGCAATTAAGGGTGAAGTTTTAAAAACAGAGCCCTTAAAACCAGAAATTGATTGTTACAAGAAAAGTAGTATATTTAGCAACCTAAGTAGCCAGTTAACGTATTTGAAACATATTTGAAATCTCTGCTATCATACATTTCAAGGATATGGGAAATAAAAAACAGGTGCTGGAGACTCCAGATCACTTAGACTGAAACATTTGCAGTCTTTTCCCAGATCATCCAGGGTAAACAGGAGGCAGGAGTCTTTTATCTTATAGGAAAGGCAGGAATCATATCCTCTCACTCTTCACAGTGATTAAACATTTTCTGTGGGTTTTAATTAAAGGTCTATTTGTGCAGGTAGATTTGGTACACACTTGAGATCTTCACTGTCATAGAGCTTTCTGAGGCCATTGTTTGAAAAAAAATGGGCTTTTACATCTCACTGTAAATGAGTGTCAAGATCTGGAGTTTCTGTGCTTAGCTTCGGTATCAGCCCCCTCAGCAGGGCACACACATTCCGTTCTCTGGGCAGCTGCAGTAAGCTCTCTTGGTAAGTTGGCACCAGGATGAGGACACCACTTGCACGTCCTGGCAGCGACACGCAGTGACACAGAGCTCTTTGCAGGCACACAGCTAGCAGAGGTGGAACCTTGGGGAGGAAAATGTTGCGAGGTGATAGCTGTTTGCTGATGGTAAAGCTCTGCTCAGGCTACTGGCTGTTCCCTGTGGCAGGATGGAAAATACAGACATCCTACTTTTGAAGAGATACTCTGTTTTTCCCTTGTAGGTTCTGTTCAGGAGACCCTGGAAATGCAATATTGGCTGCTAATGGATGTAGGATGTTAATAAATAAATGCGCCCTATCTGTAAGGAAGATAGTGACTTGATATACGACTTGTAATGCAGCCTCTTTGCGCTTAAGTGGCTTTCCTATACTGCGTATTAACCCTGTGGACTGCCAGCCTGGCGATGAAATGTGATACGAAGCTTCCATCCGTATCTGCAATACTTTAGAAACCTCAGAGGGTGCCCATCAAACTTTCCATCCTTCACGTTTGCCTTCAGTATCTCAGGATGCTCTCTTGACATGTGACTGCATCCATTTTATTCAGTAAGGGTGGTGGTTTCTTCTCCTAAAGCAGTTTTACAATGCAGATAAGGTGAACCCTCCGTCCTTATAATATGCTAATTAAGTGCATTTGTGTCTTGGGTAAAAGATGTGGCGGGATGGTGATGAATAAGAACTTTAAACACATATGACACCTCGTTAAAATGTAATTTTCACATCATAAATCTGAGGCCTTTACTTTGACAGCTGAGTAATGTGGATAGTGGGCAGAGGATCTTGAACGTTTCAAAGCTGTCACGTGCTAATAGGTAGCTGGAAGAGGCTTCCTGTGCTGCTTGCCTTTAATGCCGCTCAGCCCTGCCTGGGAAATGCAGCACAAGGGCTGCCCAATCTTAAATCCCACTTGTGCACAGGATATGAATTGCTATTGCTCCATGATCCCGTTGCGATAAGACATGCTTAGCATCTCGGAAGATTCGGGCTGCATTTTAAAAGGCCAGCTGAGCCTTTCTGATGAGCGGCTTCCCCTGGCAGACAGGGGACGGTTTTGGGGAGCTGCTGAGTGTTTAATTGCAGCTTCTCCTGTGTTTTTATTTTCCAGTTGCTTTCCTCCCATCTAGGAGCATCCCCCAGCTCTCTCGCTCCTGTTCCTCTTCGTTGCTTACAGTGACAGCTGCTGGCTGCACAGTGACGCTGGAAGTTTGCAGAGATCAGCCCTCACTTTCAGCAGCCTTTGCTAACTCACGTTGTGAACTGGAGTCCTGGCTTTTATCTTCCAACATTTGCCCATATATGCCTGTCACATTTATTCTACAAATATTTCAGTCTCCTTTTTGCTATTCATGATAGAAAGATGTAGCTAAGTACAGGGGCAAAGAAAGCAACATGGGGACACTACATCTTTTCTAACAAAGCTGACATCTCAACCGATGTTAGTTGGCCAGCCAGTACGCCAACTGAAGGAGAGGAGGGTGTTTCACCTAACCAGGTACATGGGGATCCAGAAGGGCATAAGTCACATTTGTCCACCAGTTTGAGGCCTGAGCTATCTGTTCACTTTTGTCCTTTTTAATTTTTTTCCCCCTTTTTAAAGCAGTACTTGATTAAAAAACAGCAAAGTATCATACCACTGGATGCTTTTCAAAAAGCCATGTTTGCCCATGGCCAGAAAATTGAGTTCTTTACCTTCTCACAAAAACATAAAAAATAAAAAAAACCCACCCTAAAAGGCAAGATTTTTCAGCTTCAAAACCTGCTCTTTCTGGAAAAAAAAAATCATAAATATTAATGCTGTTTGTTTAGCACAACAAGAGTATCTTCAGTGCTTCTCCAATAGAGGCAGATATGTGGTTGCTCCCTCCTCCTAAGTAAAAGCAGAACAGGAGAGAGCCCATCCACGGCAGCCCTTGTGTTCCTATGTAAGCCAGCCTGGGAAGATGGTACAGCAGGCTTAACCCATCAGGGAGCAACGCTGGGCTGCTGATGTGCTTCTTTGGAGATCAGCTGTCCCTGCTGCAAACCAAATGTGAATTTTTCCTGAAACCTGCAGGCAAGTCACACCCCTTAGTCCCCGTAGGCCAGGAAACACAGGAGTGCAAGCTGGGCTTTGTGGCTGAGCTGATGGCTTGATGTAGGGGAAGGGCAGCGAGAGACAAATGATGAAGTGAAACTTCACTTTCAAGCTTCAAAACAAAAGGAGGCTGGTGATTTTTGCACTTCGTAATCCTGTCAAACACCAGGAGGGGGAAAGCATGTTGCCAAGAACACGTCTGAGAAGCCGAAGCGGCTGTTGTGGCAGGAAGCATAGGATGTACTGTGGCAGATAGTGGGGTGATAGCAGAGAGAAAGAGACATTAACTGTGGATGAAGGATAGCAGCTTTCCTCTTCTGCGGTGAGCTGCTCTGCTTCAGGACTCAGCCTGGAGCTGAAATTAATTGTCCTTTCATTAAGTTCGAGACCACCGGGTTATTGCATTGCCATCCACCACAGCTTCTCTGTCTGATGGAAATCCTCTGCACCAAACCCAGTTATGTCAGGGGCAAGTGTGGGTTGGAGCTGTGTGCCAGAAGCGACATGGAGCAAACAACTGAGGCAGCTTTTGCAGGAGGAAGGGACTGCATCATGTACCAGAGAAACTTTGGGAGCGTTAGAGATTTACATCTGGTTTTAGCAACAAATGCATGATGTAGCCCTTGGCCAACAGGTTTCTCTGCTTTGTTTGTGAGGAAGGAGGTCTGTGCATGGTGAGGGGTTCAAATTCCAGGATATTCCGTTCTTGAGCTATCGTATTTGCCATCTCCTCTCCTCTCACTCTAAAAGAGGATTATAACCTGCCAGGCTTCTTCTCAAGGCAATACCCTCTCAACCTACATGATATTTTTGCACCCAGTTCCTCATGGCTTGCACCATGGCATGCAAATGTTCTGTGCTTCCAGCAGCTCTGCTCTGGTGTGGCTACAGAGCCAATAACCTGGCTCGGCATGGAGACATGGCTCCTTATTTCATGGTTGGATTAGATTATTTTAGTGGTCTTTTCCAATCTTAATGATTCTGTGATTCTATGTGGCACCTTGGGGTTTTGCTACTGTTCTTTTTCCATGATCAGCCTTTTTCCTGCTCCCCACTGAAAATACCTCTACCATGGTTCTCTTTGCATGTCTGCCACTGATTGTGTTTGTTCTGAAAATGAATACTGTAATATTTTTAGAGCCGCTTATTAAGACTCGTCTCTTGAAGCCTTGTTCAACATTTCTAGTTAACTTCTTCGATGCTGCTAGTGCTCTGCAGTGCTGCCATGCCAGCTTTTCTTTCCTCTTCTTAACTAATAAGACTGAGGAAGGGATCACAGAATCATTAAGGTTGGAAAAGACCACTAAGATCATCTAGTCCAGCTATCATCCCATTACCACTGTGCCCACTATTCATGGATGCCCTGATCTTTTCTGTTTGGAGTCAAAGCAAGCAGAGAATGCACGGGATACTCTTCAGACTGCTTGTCTTGACACTCAAAGAGGAGTAAACCACAAAATTACTGAACTTTTACAAAAGGCTTTACAGAGTCCCTTGACTCCAGGAAGCTGTGCAACACCTCATCCTTCTGATGTGACAGCAAGTAAGTTTCCAAACACCTTAAGTACAATTGTAGGTACGAAAGGTAACCCAAAGTATGTGTGAGAAGTAGAAAGGTCAGCCCTACCCTCAGAAATCTGGCTGAACTGTCATGGTGGAGTTGGATTGCTGGATTGACTGTAGAAAAATTAGTGAATTTAGGTTGAATGTGCAGAAGTTGTTTTTTTAGGTAGTTTGTAGATCTCCGCATTTTTGGAGAAATGGAACCAGCCATGAAGGGCTGTGAAATGCTAGTCAGCAATGCTGTCAACAGCCTGACATGGGAAGATTGGCAAAGCCTAGAAAAGAAGAGATAATGCACATTTTGAAGCACACCTTCTTGAAGTGCATTTTGGCACAGTGGCTACGTTAAGTCAAGAGACTTGGTAATGAAAGGAAGAGTAAAACAGTGTCCGTTTGTTTTGGGTGAGCAGTCTGCCAGGCGAGCATGGGTGAAGGTTAATACCAAAAAAATAAATAAATAAAAATAAAAGGTTTCTGGGACAAAATCCCTAAGCTCTTGCAGTGCCATTATTCAGCCAAATCCTCTGAAGCTGGTGTGAGTCTGGGCTTGGGCTTCAGGAGCGAGAAGGAATTGCACTTTGTCATTGAAAGGCTTTTTAGCCTCCTGATTTGTGTGGAAAGCACCAGAAGAGGATAGTATAAATTATAAGCTGGAACAAACAGTGACTGTCCGTATACATTGAAGTCATAGTATCTGTCCTACATTTTTATGTTGAAAAGGTTTTTTTCAAGGGTATGCTCATGATTGCGGGGCAAAGCAGATGATGAAGGCTTAGTTGAAAGAGACGTGTCCATTAAAACAACATAGCCATTGTTCTCCATAACAGGATTTCTTCACTGTAACAGGATTTTTGCTTGATTAAAATGCGCTGAGAGAAAACAGGTCTTAAGGCAAATTTCACTGAAAGATAGGATTCAGTTTAAAAGAACTGGCACTGAATAAGCAAAATGGGTGTTTCATGTTACAAACCTGCTAGGTTCTGTATTCTCACCCAGTACTGGCTGCTTCAGACTCAGAAGGGATTGGGGGAAAGGTAGAAAAGAAAGATCAGAAATGAAAACTACAGAAGTTATGCACTGGTCATGAGAGGAGATGGGAAAATCAGCTGCCTTTATCCCAGTGTGAGCACACTTACTGGGGTGCCATTCATGCTTGCTTCAAATAGCTGGAATAAATTAGCACAGCCCCTGGAGATACCAAGCATCAGGCAGCTCTGCAATGCTTTGCATCTGTTGGTGTTTTAAGATGGACATGGGGAAAGGGTCAAGCAAGGGTTTAGTTGTACTGAGAAAGAGAAAATATAAAGAAGGCAACAAGTATAGATGTGCCAGCAGAGACAAGGAAATTCTTTGTGAGTTTGCAGCGCCCTCCCAACATTCTGTGTGAAGAGGAACTTTTGTGAGCTTCCATGTATTGGCCTCACAGTCATTTGTCTCCCTGACTGCATTAACTTATTTCATCTCTTTCAAGCATGCGTGAAGGATGCTGAGGATAGCCGGGATGGATCAGCTTGAACTCACATGCTGTTTGGAGCTCTTGTGCTGCTGAATTAAGCAAAGGACCAGTAACGGTGGTGTGAGCGCTGGGGCTCCAGCAAGGAGGGCAGCATGAAAAAGAAAATGAGGGGATTTTTTTTAAGTAGTAAAATGTATTTGCTTAACTGTAGCATATGTACACAGCGCAGGGACCCTTGCTAACAGCAATGGATATTTTTTGACTCTCTCCATCTAAGCACATGATTTTCTCACTGGACAGTGACTGCCAAGTGTTGTATTACTGCAGTATTATTTTACTAGTTATTTACAAGGAATATCCTTGGAGCCCCTGGAAAGGCTTTATTGGTAAAAGTGCTGTTGTCCTCAGCACGGCAAGGATCTGGACAAGTGAGGAATGCCAGCAACCAAAATACAAGCCAAGGTGGAAAGTGCTCAGGAAAGTTTCTGATGTATTCACACTGCTTAAGATGCAGATTCATCCAATATTGAGTTGGGAGAGGTGCCTCTACTTGGTGTCTTGCTTGTAAACAAAAGCTCTCTTTGCAGATAAATGACAAAAACCTCCTCCTGAGCTCCTAAATGAAGCTTTCGGATAGCCTAAAACTGGATAGTCAGAACGTGGTGTGTTGTGCAAGGCTGCTGTAATGTGTTCTTTTCATATAAATGAGTTTAAATTGACTCTGGTATGAAGAGTAGAACAGAGAATTAAATTAGATTAATAGATTTTTTAAGACCAGAAGGGAACATTAGCTCATTTAGTCTGACCTCTGTAATGCATTCGATTGGATTTCATCCGCTTCCTCTTGTAGTGAGCCTAATGACTTGACTTTAACTAAAGTGTGTCTTCCAGAAGGGCACCCAGGCTCCAGGAGACAATCAGCGTGTCACTTCTCATGATGCATTTCTTGTGTGGATATTCTCTCTCAGTGTTACTGAGGTAAAATAATATTTGCATTGGAAATGCTAGGTTGTACTGCCCGGCTTTTGAGTCCTATTGTGACTCTTTACATTGTATGTTAAAAAAAAATCACACATCTGCTTGAATTACACTGCACCTTACTCACCCAGTGCTCAGGAGGGTGCTTTCTACAGGAGTTACTGGTAGGTCTGAGATTTTTTTTTAAGGACATTAGAAAATTGTTATGTAGAGTGAGAAATTCCTGAACAGACTGAAGAAACAAACAATTCACTAGCAGCAGAAAAGTGGCTTGCTGGGCACTGAAAGCAAGGAAGGAGCCTCCTACTTTCAGATTTATACTTTATGGTGAGAACTGCTAAATGCTTCTGTAAACTCTGTTTTTTAATTAGAGGAAATTACCAGTCTGCAGCGCTCACATACTGCTCTCTTAATGCCACTTCCATTTTCATTTGAACCAGAGTTGGTAGGGAATGACATTTAAACCTTGGAGTTTGTCATCAAGTTCTAATTTTCTCGTTGATGAGAACATCTGTCCATTGGAAAGGGCAAACGCTTGTTCCAGCAGTTTTTCCATAAGGTAATGGAAGATTTACTTCCAAATGTTTTCTTTCTTATTGTTGGTTTGATTTTATTGCCTTTTGTTTTTCAGGCTTTTTTTTTTTTTTTTTTTTAAGGAATCTGTATTTACACTGAGTAAAAGACGGTGATGCAAGGAAGTGAACCATAGAGGATAAAAGAAGCGCTTTGGGAAACAGTCATTAAATTGTATCAAAGACATGGTCATACGAGGTTTTTCACATTAAAATGTGTTGATACGTTTTTGTGGAAAGAGGTCACCATTTCCTTAACATGCAAATATGAACTGGGGTCACTAAAAAAAGTCTTAATTCAAATTATTATAATGTAGTGTCAGAATGTTTTTATTTGATTGGTTTCATTTGGTTGTTTGGTTGGTTTTATTCTAGTACTGTATTTTGTGATATTTTGAATAAGTTTCACCTTCAGGCATCTATAGTTACTGACAAACACAAACCAGTGAAATTTGTGGCCATAATCCATTTGGATATCATCACCCCAATGTATTTAGCAGTAGAGGCATCAGCTGTAGCCAATGAGAAGTCCAAACAATGCTGAAATGATGTGGAGGCTAACTGGTGTACAAGGTAATAGCAGTGGGAGTTTTGTGCTGCTGATCTCCATGCGAACTGATCTGTACATTGAAGGCAGAAAGCACATGCTCCATCACCTTGCTCATGGGCTTATGCATGTCCATTAATTTGCCCTCCTGCTTACTTCTAGACTGGGGGAAATCGGGGGGAAGTTATGGGAAGCATTTTTTTCCATCTATCATGGAACTGTCTGTAACAATAATATATTTCTGTCCTCCATTTGCCTCCTCTGCCCTTCTTTAGGTGTTTTAGATGAAGGGAAATCCTTTTCTGATGTCATGTATAAAAGGAGGGAGCATCAAGAGGAGAGGAGGGCTTAGGCAGTCTTTTTTCCCACTTGGAAATTACAGAAAGCAAACTGATATTTCAGCTTGAGATGGGCCCAAAACTAGAAAAAAATGGAGATGATAGCTTTTCAGTTTTATGTAATTCTTTAATGCATATGGTGAAGACCTTGAGGATGATGCTTCCCAGAGCTGGCAGGACTCATGGAGGAGACATCTCTGAGCCTTTTAGTAAAAGTGTACTCGTGTACATGTATGTATTCATGTAGAAACCTGTGAGAAGGCCCTCTGGATATTTCTGTTTGAGATGCTGACGTTATCTTGTCCTCTTAGCATCCTAATAAGCTTCAGATGTCATTGATTCTAGAAATCTGTTTTCACCTATTCTAGACTTGGCTGCATGTCACTCTAATACTACAAGAGATTGATCTTAGATTATTCTTAAAGTTTTTTTCTTCCTTGAATTGAATATTTAACAATAAAAATGAATGATGTTCTATTCCTAGCTGAGTCTCCAAGGGATGCAACTGTTTCTCATTATAAAGGGGGAAAAAAAAGTAATTAAATTTTAATTATTTTTCCCTTTTGCCCAAATATCTTCACACGGTGCAAATTAAATAAAATTATTTAACCATGACAAGCACTTCTGCCAATTAATCCCTGAGAAGTGGAACTGGAAAATGTATGCCACACGCATGCAGGCAGTCACACACAGATGCCTGGAAAAAGAAACCCAAAGGAGTCTGAGATGAGCACAAGTTAAGCAGCCCAGCAGAGGCATGGATGGAAGTTTAAGTGATAGTGACGTCCATTGGCAAGCTGGCCTGAGATCTCTTTGCAGCTTCCCTTCTGATACTCTGAAGAATCCTTTTCCCTTCTGGCTTAAGAGTTAAAGATTAATTGAAGTTCAAGAACTCAGTATTTCTAGTAGGCTTTATACTGAAATTTAAGATGGGTAATTTAACTTTGAATTGATTTTTTTTCTTCAATTCAAGCTTTTAGTATGTGCATAATTTTATCTCAGCTGCACTTGGGTTTTCTGAATTAGAGGCAAGATTACTAAGAGATATTCATTAGACAAATGTGTTTATTAACAACATAAAGATCATTCTACTGAATGCCTGAAAAATAGATCCAGTTATTAGGGAAGAAATTTTTCAGGCAATTTCAAAGCATTAGGGAAAGAATCCATCTTTCCGGATTTCTATATAGCTTGATTCATTATCTACTGAAATACATTGTGCTCTTTTTCTTTGTGGACAGTGTTTCAAGGTCAGAATTATCTCCATTTCTAAATAGCAGCTGAAAAACCAGCCTTGAAGTCCATGGCTGTGTCATAGAAGTAGCTCTTCTCCAGAAAGATGTCATCCTGCTTCTGTAGGGTGGTTCTCTTGGAGAGGCATCTGCAGGGCCCTTTGACTTGTTTGGAAAAAGCTGTACCCGCATCTTTGAGATTTTAATTTAGGTCTGTTTGGTATTCAGACTTCATCTTTTGGCAGCTGAAATCAGACATTGAGCATAGACTTGTCTGCAGCTAATGCTGGAGGAAGTACTATCAACAGTAAGTTGTACACATTTTATATAAATATATATGCGTGTGTGTGTCTGTATGGAGAGAGAGAGAGATTTACACGTTGATTAGATATATTTGAAAAAATAGAGTTTGCAAGCTAGCTCAGTTGCCAAGGTGATTTAACTAAATATACTTTTGTTCTCACAGAAGGCAGGGACACATTTGTTGCTTTACAGACAGAAGATTTTTGTATTGTTTTTTTTTTTTCTCCTTGGTGGAATCTTTTATAAGCAATGCATGTGTTCTGCTATATACAAGCATTTGGTAGGATTCCCTGACTTTAGTCAGACATCAAGATGCTATGCAGAACAAATTGTTTGATTCCCCACATCACTCCAAATGCAACGTAAAGAATTGATATGTTTATATCACTTTACTTACATTCCAGCCTGTAGAGTCCTCTAGGCGAGACTAATGTGAAGAAGACCTGGGGCAAAGTAGAAGCAGTCGTGGGCTCTGTTGGATGATATCAGATGGTTAATCAAGATTAAATGCTCTGGGAAAAGGCCTAGACCAAACCACAGTGGTGAAGCAAGGCTTGGTACTGCAGTTGTGAAAGGATGGGCAGATTTCCTGAATGACCAGTGAAGTGAAGACTTGGTCCAAGTTCTGACACCATAATGCTGTCTTGCATTATGCAGGACAGCACAGGTTCCCAAGCTGACTTCCAACGTTCCCAAGTACAGATGCTGCTTTGAGGAGGAGAGATCATCAGCCTGGTAGAAATTCAGAGGCAGAATTTTTCAGGCAGGAAAGGAGTCTTTCAATTGGCAAATGGAGACAGCTGGGTCACCACTGCTTGCAGCTTCTTCCTCTAGTAAGGTTAAAGGTTTTTTATGATGCCCTGGGCCTTAGATGTAAGAAACTGTACATTTAGACCACAGCACACTAATGCATTGTCATCAGAATGATTTATTTATTTATTTTAATGTTGGAAAACGTCCCTCTGGTATAAAATCAAAGATTTTGCAGGAACTTGCACTTTTTTGGCAGAAAGTATGAAAACAAGTAATTTGGATGCTACTGTTGCCATCAGTAATGTTAAAATATTGTTACTTTTAAATTTTAATGTTATGTTTAGCATGGAATGTTTTAATATTACCCAAGGGAGGAAAAAATCAGTCCTGGGAAACATTAAAGGTTTGGTTATCTTTGAGTCAGCATTCTCTGAAAATCACATTCCTCCAGAAATTTTAGCTTTATATTCAAGTTAATAACAAAATAAGGATGTTGCATGTCAGATTTTTTTTCAGAGGGCAAGCTTTTCTGCCCAGCACTGGTTTGGACTCTTGGCCCTTCAGCCCTGCTGGAGTGATGTAAAGTGCTTGTTGTTGATTTGAGCCTAATGCCCTGGATTCATTTCATGTTTAGTCCAAGCAGAGAACCTATGTATTGTAGCTGCCTAGAGAGGATCTACCAAGGAATATTTCCTGACCTTTCTATCTGAACCTATGGCTATTCTGTGATTCTTTCTTACTCTGCCTTCCTCTGTAGCTCGTAACTTTCCTGGGCTGGTGGCAAATGTTGGAAAATCCCAGCAGTCCTTGCTAGACTGACCAGGGAATTTCATTTGCTTAAATTTTGTTGATCGCTGGGTAAGATCAATCATGTAGCCTGTATTTTGCTTTGGAGCTAAAGGAGCAAGCACACCAAGTGAATTACTGGATGATTTATTTATTTGAAATTCTGGGATGGAATCTTTTATCTTCATAAATCTCATGTTAGGAAGATATTGTAGCTATGCCTAGTGTTGACATTTGTCTATATGAAAATCAGCGCCTTAACTCTGCACAGGGAGCAAACCCTCGTGTTTCACCCCGCATTTGGAATTTCAAGTTAAACAGGGTTGTGCTGTGTTTAATTACATACTAAGACAAATCTGCATATTGCATCTCTATTGCTAGACGCAAAGGCTGAGATTCAGCTTCAGGCTCATATAAAGGGATTGGCATTTAGCAGGGGCTGCAGCATGTGCCAGAGTTTGTGATGGTTGGGTGCCTCATGCGAACAACAAACCAGCAAGGGGAGCTGAGATGTGCATAATGTGGCTGAAAATGTGGAATGCCAGAAGTAGAGACGTGAGTGAGAATTGGCCAGCAGAGCTAGCTGTGAATATGGTCTTTTTTATGAGGCCATCAGTTGTTGCAGAGCTAAGCACAGATGACTTTGGTTAAAAATTAGCCTTGGTGCCTTTCCAGGGTTTCTGAATGAGAGTTTCAGTGATATGAAAGGTGCACAGTCTTTTTCCTAGTAGTACAGGGGTAGTCTTCCTTTTGATGCTGTGGGGCTCTCCTTCAACAACAGCATCTCCTGAATTCTTTGAGGTTCATTGTAATTCTAGCTGAGTCATATTTTGCATCCTCAGGTGGTCATGATATTTTTTCATTTCATTGCACCCATACTGCAGTTATTTTGTAATCTTTTTCTGTCCATGTTAGAGCTGTATTGATGGTAGTTAAAATTGAATTCTGGACCTTTGGTCTGAAATTGGGAGACACGAACCAGATCAAAAAGTGTTTGCTGACATCAAAGTGTGTCTACACAATCTCTACCTGACAGCAGCCTGTCCTCTGGTTATACAGACTGATGAGTTTTGAAGTTTCCAATGTCTTAATTTGCCTACAACAATTTTCTTAGCTTGAATATGAGGGGTAGGAGTGCTGACCTCAGATGGCCCTTGTTTCCTCATGTGGGAGACCTTCTACTCAACAGGAGATCATTGTAGATGAGACTGGTGAAATTTTAATAGGTAATCATTAACTTATGGTGATTATGATAGAATGTCTGTTTTCATTTGTCTTATGTCCATTGAAAATGTAAGATGCATCAGTTTGTTGAATGGTGCCAACATTTCTAAATGAGATTGAAGATCCATCAACTTCTCATGGTCAGAGTGTAATGCCAGATATCTGTTCCTCACTCCATCTCTTTCTTTTTCCCACCTGCCCCTTGTAAAGAAACCTACTGACTACTGAGAGAGGAAGTCAACGCAGATGAAGGTTCTTGTTGGCAGCCAGTCTCTATCTGACAAGCTCCTGTGTTGTATTAGAAATCACTGTAAAAGTGTACATTTTTGCTTTCCTGAACAGTGGCTTCTTCCCATCTGAATGCAGTTGGTTGCTGTTTGTATCACTGGTCCTGTCCGCAAATCCTTCAGCTAGAGTGGCTGAATCTGCAGCTTCTGTGGGAAGATGCAGCCCTGCTTATCACAATGCAGCTGTTTGCACCACCTGAAGATATGGCCATTTGTCTTGACAGTGGCCTACCGTCTCTGCAACCTCAGGGCATGCAGCTCCTTGCTTGTCTAGTTGCCAGTTTAATTAAAAGCTGACTTGCTATTTCAAAGATGATTTAGAATCATAGAATCATAGAATCGTTCAGGTTCACAACCTAACCAAACTACCCTCACTCAACAACCCTCTGCTAAATCATATCCCTGAACACCACATCCAAATGGGTTTTAAACACGTCCAGGGATGGTGACTCAACCACCTCCCTGGGCAGCCTATTCCAGTGCTTCTGTAAAGAAGTGTTTCCTGATATCCAACCT
>PPHD01018493.1:1445-12476 GCA_002909625.1 Bambusicola thoracicus
TCTATTTTTAAAACTTATATATTTGGATAGCATTTTCTTGTTCTGTTCAGAAAACACTATAAATCTGCATTGACTCACCCATGGGGCAAATGCACCTAAAATGGTCTTCATAGTTAACACATGTTCCTCCATTCTCACATAAGTTGGAATTGCAGTTATCAATTTGCACCTTGCAGAATTCTCCTGGGATTGAAAAAAAAAAAACAAACAGATATTACCAAGGTTAAGAACGAATTTAATGTACTTAAAAACAAACAAACAAAAATGCAACAAAGTAACCAAACCATACTTACAACATTGGTAAAATGTCTATTGCTTTAAGTAATCTTTCTGCAATATTGCTTAACAATTTAAAACCTTGCATAAGGTTCCAGACAACTTAAACATTTATAAAAAAATTATATGCATGCTGTGATTTTTTTAAAAAAATATAGACAAAAAAGAAATTGGATGCTTCAAATGTTTGTTATTATAATGCAATAAGTAATATTATATAGACAGCTATGGACAACTTGACCTTACATTAATAAAATTCCAATTTACTCATTTTGTACTGACACTAAAAGTAACTAAACACATCTGATACGATTATGATTAATAGTAATATATATATATATAGTATATGAATAAGATACGATTTTATGTGATACAACTGGCAAAAAAAAAATGTTAAAAATGTTAATATGTTATTTTTTTCCCATTCATTTTCTTAAGCTAAGGAAGGTAACATTGAGAATGGAAAGCTGGAAGTAGACTTTGACTCCATTCAATAAAGATTTTGGATTCATTTTTCATATTTATTCATGAAGGTGAAATTGAATTGTTCAAAAAGTCCTTGTGAATAAACATTAGTATAGATCAAACTAGGTTGAAGAATTATTTTGGTATAAAACTGAAATCCTTATAAAGACTGAATCTTTTAAGCAAACTTTGCAACTTTTCACTACCACAGAGAGGTCATGAAAACCTAGTAACTCCAAACTGCTATAAAATTTATTAGAATCTGAATACTGCTGAGAAATGCATAATTTATAGTATTAAGATCTGATTAAGTGTTAAATGGATGTCAGGAGAGATCTCCACAGTAATCCACTTAGCTTTTAATGCCTAATTATCACTTCATAGTGAGTGAGGGCTGAATAATTGAGAGCCACAATACTCATATAACTCAAACAAGATTTTTGTGTGCAATTAAGAATGTTATTCTTCTATCAGGAATAAGTTCAGCAGGTGCAAGGAACAAAGAGGTAAATAACATTGTTAAGGATTTTACTGCTGTGCTGTTTGTTTTTAAAATATCCTAATTTATTTTTCTTACTAATATACTAAAGGTTTAATTTAACCCTGAACAAAACAAGTTCAGTGACAGAAGCAACTCCTCCAGTTATACCTAGTTTACTAATTTGTTAATACCAGAAACATAAGAAAGCAAATGTTTCTGTGACCACTGAAGTTAGAAGGCAGAGACTGATTTATTCCAATTCCCTATTTTCTATGCCCTTCCCGTCAGCAACTTTAAACAAAACATATGTTCTTTAAAAAGACACAAATACTTAAGATTTGCCTGCTGAAATGTTGGCCATTATACCCATGTATTTACAGTCCACAAAAAACTAACTGTTCACAATTGATGTCTCATCCTATACATTATATCCAAATCAGATCAGAAGGTTGAAGTCTTTAAAAATGTTCATTTTTTTTTCCACAGGACCTGCAGATGACAGAGTGACAAGCTTGATGCAGATATCTACTTTGTAGGCGCTTAAAATTAAGGATTATTTCTTCCACTTCCATCAACTTTGTACTTAATTATTTTGACTGACATTAAATTTACTTACAGTAACCTTTATTGGACCTACTAGAAATTCAGTGATTGTAAATATTTCCTCATTCTCATTGGGAATTTTGTAGAACTGTATAGTAAATGTATTTTTAGATCCATCCAGACATAGTAATTAATCTTTGTGCTTTTACAAATAAAGTAGGTTCTGTGAACGAGGGGGAAAAAAAAAAAAAAAAAAAAAAAAAGCAGAAATAAAGAACTGACCTAACAATTCACATATGTAGATGGTAAAAACATCTGCCTGTCTGTAAGTTACAGAGTTGAACTAACGAGTCTAAATTAGTTGACTTTATTGGACTTCAAGATTTTTATTATAGCCTCCATGAAAAATTTGTCATTAGTAGTTACCAGGAATATGAAAATTAAGAATTATTTAGGACCAAAGCACATAATTTTATTCTGAAATAAAAGTATTTTTGTCTAGACTCCCTGTATAGCTGAGCACCAAAAATAGGAGAAACTAATTCAACTTGTTGAAGGAGAAATTTCAAATATAGATGAAATTAATAGTTTTATGTGTTGAGAACTTTACAGTTAAATAATCTCCACAGACCACACATAGAATCTAAACAATGTGTTGAGACTAAATTATTAAGTTTAAAATTACTAGAGATATATCATATTTAACTAGTTACAGCATTGATATCTACTTCTATCCTAATATTTAAATACAAAACATTTGAATAGTTGTCTTATGTAAGTCACAGGAATTCAGCATAGGATGTGTACTACTCAAAATTGACGTCTACATGTGAGCTACTGGATGATATAATGTGTTCACATACACTTCTCAGAACACAGGAATTGTTTCAGAAAATGTTACAAAAGGTAATGAATAATACTGCCTTCTTAAATGGCAAAAGATTTCAGAATGTGCATATTGTTCTACACTAGTATTACAGAAGTGATCTGTGAATACTGGTTTTATTTAAGTATGTGGTCTTAAATATAAGTCCTGCTTACTTTATTTCCAAAATACCCTCCACCTCCATTTTTGGATTTCACATAGACTTAGGAAGGATGGTACCAACTACTGAATCATTAATATTTATTTCTTAGTCGCTTTTTAAGAGTTCTTACCTGAGTTTACTGAATGCTACTTAGATGGAAAGTTTTGACCATCTCAAACAAATCTTAAACACTATTAGCAAAGAAAATCACTGCCTCCATTTTTGAAATTGTTTTTAATAATTTATCTGTGAATAAAACAAATGGAGGAAAATAAAGGGCAATAGGTCTGTGCGGAGAGCAATAAAAACAGATGTGGTAAGAGTGGAAAGTGATAATATTCTGAAAAGAAAGAAATAACAAGGATGAAGCAAACATCCAGTCTTTATAGAGATTAAATCCCAGAGTGGTAGTGTGTGTGGGTGGAGGAGAAGTCTTCTCTTGATTTTTATTTGTTTTTTCACTAAGCATCTGGCATCAGTATAATGTATATTTTAGGGTTTTTAGAAGCTCAGTAGAGGTCTCCCTAGTTGAGTAACAGCTGATGAAGTGTTTTTTACAGAGAGAATGAAGCAAAGATTTTCAGTCTCAGATTGCAAAACATTTTATAAAGGAAGAGCTCTATCTCCTGAAATTAATTATTAACAAAGAGTAAGTGCTAGATTGTGAAACCTGTAGGGACAGTAAGAAATAATTTAAAATATTTGAAGTCTGTTTTTGGAAGCTAATGTTTTTAAAACCCTTTTTCTGACAATGTGCTTTTAAGTAGATAATGAAATGTTGAAATTGATTACAAAAATCTTATAGCACAGCATCAAAATTCTCTTTTAGAATTTGAATGCAATATGGGCACACTTTAAAAAACTGTCATTCTACTGGAAGAAGGAATTGAAGACAGTAAGCCTAAGAAAAATATAACATTAATAACTTTTAATGACATAGTTTTTCTAGTTAATATCTAATGGGAATGGTTTCTGCTAGCTCCTTAGCAATACTAATTTATTTGAGTTGAACATAACAATTCTAGGATCAGATCTATGAAGAAATCCAGAACAACCACACACAGAGCCACTCAGAGAGTGAGACTTCCTGAGTGAGCATCCCACCCAGCTGGTAAAGACAACTCCATCCTTTCAGTCTCTCTTCTCTCCATTTCCTGTAGCTCTCCTAACTGTCCCATAGAGTCCAAAAGACACGAAGATGCTCTACCTACCTGAGCAAGATGAAGAGTAGTTTCATTTAGTAGAGCACTGGTATTTCTGTCTGGATGCTAACTGGATTAATTTCAGTGAAGTGCATATGCAGCAAAGTTGTGGAATTGAATTCCTACATGCAGGAACAATTGCACTCATTGACATTCATTGATGCTGAATGTTTATGGAGAATGAACAGTGGATGCGAGCATAATGAAGCAGTGGGTGTTGCGTTTCAGCAGCGGCAACAGTGACATGAAAGAAAAGCCACATTCTGGACAGACATGCAGATTTATTTATTTATTTTATGAGCACAAAATACAGACTCTTGTTCATTGCTGCTGAAAATGCATAGCTAATGGTGGTGACACTGTTGAAAAATACCGTTTTGTAGCCGAGAATGTTTTCTTAGGGAAAACAATTACATGTTCAATAATATCTTCCACTGTGAACAACTGGAAATACTATCAATTAGATTTCTGATGTAAAGTTGTTTCCCCCCCCCTCCTCTCCTTTTATCTCTTTCAGGTTAAGTGTACAACTAAGTGTAATTGTGTGTGTGTGTATATATATATACACATATATATGTCTCACTGTGGCTATTATACAGCAACAGCATTTTAAAAGCACTTCAAACAATTTGTTCTGAAGAGTTTTAGATGGAATTCACAGAAAAGGGAAAAGGAAGACTTCCCACCTGTTTTTGATTTGATGATTTTTGGGTGATGTACAGCTATTTGAAAGCATACTAAGCATACTGTCTCTCCAGCTGTCTTCCTGGGTGTTGAGAGTAAGCTGCACTCTCCTAGTTTCCCTTGTCACTTACAGCAGACTTATATGCTGCATAATGAGAATGAATAGCACACTGCTGTTCTTCTTGGAAGACTTATGAAACTATCTCTGGAGAAGAGATCTAGATTTTTATTTATTTATTTTTAAAGTCTTACAAGTCTTACTCTGGAGGAGTAAACAAGGAAAGAATATGCATTGCTGAGTTTCTTTAACTTGCCCATCTCCTCTGGCTTTTTATCTGTCAGAGCAGTGCACATTCCCTGAGAATAAATTTAGGAGTTTTGTGCCTTAAGAAAATGAGAAAGGGTAGGTTGATAGGATGTGAAAAGAAAGAGAACAAGTGGCAGAAGTAGTTTGTTTTGCAACCACCTAAGACAGATGAAAGTAATACTTGGAGTTCATGCGCAGATGTACCAGCTAGAGCAATTTGTATGTCAAGTTTAAAGGCATGATTTTTCAATAGCACATTTTATTCTAATGTATAATTAGAAATTTGTAGACACTGATATGTTCTTCAACAAACTACAGCATCTTTAGGTTAAACATGTAATATATAACTCTAAAAATGGACAAGAGTATTGTCAAAATTATTTCTTGTTCATAAAGGCCAAATACCTTAACTGGACTCTGAAATGAAAAGAAACTGTATCACTGCAAAATACAAACATATTCATAAACATCAATGTGCACTGGGAGTGTTTTATTCCATTCAAAAAGCAGCCAGAACTTAAACACAGATACTGTGTTTCATGTTGAAATATCAGACCACTTTTCATTTTATTTTTTAATGCAATTGCTGCATGACAAAGCAAGGGGGGGAAGAAGTGTTTCTGCCATAAAACAATAACAACAAACACCAGTAGGCTCAATATTCCTCGTGGAAATCAAGACCTGAGGAAAAAGCTGACTTTATCTGCTTTAGGTCACAATCTACATGGAATTTTCACAAGTATGGTACAACAGACTACTCCAGATTTTCTAGTGTTCATCTGCCTCGAAGTATGGCAGTCCAATTTAACATCATCCTTTTATTTTTGGACTGTTTTGTGTTTTTGATTGAGTAGTAACACTAGAGTTTCACTGTTTTCATATAATTCAGCTTACTATCTTATTAGGTACAAGATCTCTGTAAAAATCCATACTCTAGCTTAAAACCATTTGCCTTTCATCTTACTAATGTTATTTACCCATATCCTATTCTAAAAGGAATTTTAAACAGCAGAAAACAGAAAACTGAATTCTCTTCAAAGCAGTGATCAGTTCTGCTATTCTTCTTGTTAAGTAAATAAGAATTCACTCAGGATACCTCTAATACTTGCAGGTGTTTTCTTTTATTCCATTATGTCAATTTGCAGTCTCATTTCCAAAGATCAGTCTTTGGAATCTGTGTGCACTGACAATTTCTCTGTTAAAGGTGACAGCAGTGAGAACATCTAAAGTATAGTGAACAAAGCTTGAAATGACAGCATTTGTTTCTGAGACATACCTCTGTGCAATTCCAGTTACACTGTTGAGAAGTTGGATCACCTTTAGTATAGGGAAAAGAACTGTGGAAGAAATGTTACAGTTCTTTTTATCCATTTGGAGGTTTTGAGACTTTTATAAGTCTTCCACTATGCGTTAACATAAAATAGAGACCTTACCCAAATATTTTTTAAGGGTATTTCCTTGGACTGAATGAAAGAATACTGCTATTTCAGAGCATGGACTTGATCCTGACATCCAACATCTTCTGTGACTTTGGTGACTTTAAGGCCATCAGTTATCCTGGGTTCTTAAACTGTTTGTTGTACTGAGGAAAGACAACACATCCACATCCATAGAGGCATTTTCAGGGCCCACAGGTTAATCTATACCAGTAAATTAAACAACTCCAGGAAAAGCCAGTGTTTAGAATACTCCTGGGCAGTTTTGTGTATTCTCCTGAACAACTCTGATGCATAATTTGTGTTAGCCGCATGCAAAGACTCTTCCCAACTGACAGTTTTCAATATAGTTGCTCTATTGAGGAGAATAAAATGATTTTAAGATGTGGATTTCATCAAATACAACCCATTTCTTTAAATCATATCATTGATTTATTCACTGTTGTAAGCACTATCTTGATGTGGGATCTTTTACATCCAGTATCTTCCTTTGGACATTAGCTATTATGGTGTCAGTGATTATTTCTACAGGAGACAGTCTCAAATCACCTGCATACCCCAGTACTGCAAGTTTCTTTCTTACCTGTTTATATTTATTTCCAATACATCTGTGAAAATTAGTAGGAATTTAAAAAAAATGCAGACAAATCTCTGGACAATCTTAAATGAAAAGAAAGTCTTCTGAAAAGAAAATTTGAACATAGAAAGTATAGTATTGGAGTACTTTAAATTCCTATCTGCAAGTTTGCTTGGGGTGCAGTCCATTTTAGCAGTAGTAAGATTATTTTAATTAAAGGATTTTTCTACTAACTAAATGAAGTATCCAACATGCCCAATCAATTCCTGCCAATACGATTGCTCTACACAGAAGGAAAGTTAGTAAGTAATTAGAGGAAGCTCCTTCAAGGACTATTGGTCTACTGTGTAAAACTTGATAAACTGCTGACAAGGATTGTTTCTATGTCATAAGCTGTGTTGCTTACACATGCTGTTGTAGATAAATATTTTTATCTACTTTCAGAGAAAAAGAAAAATAAAGAGCTAACTACAATTATTTATAAGGAGATCAAATGAGTCTGCTATCTATTCAATAAAGTAACTTCATTTTATAACCTTTCATTCTCCTGTTTTCCATTAAACCAATAGGTTTTTTCCCCAAATTATCCGAAGTGTATTTTGCATAAGAACAGATAAAAGTAGTTTAAAATCACAGTTGTGTGTACATACTGTTTCTGCAAAGACTTCCTTGAAGAGTATGAAACCAAAAATGAAGTGTGTTTTTTGCTTTTTAAATAAACGTGCTGCAGTTCACAGTTGAGTATGTTGTACCATGCCATACTTTGTTTTCACTAAGATAAGTCTACTTCAAGTATGATTTAAATGTTAATGGAAAGGCTGCAGCTGTACTGTTGATAATTTATAAACACAATTAAGAACAATTAGATGTGAAACTGCAATGGCCCTTGTGGTTGCAGATGCTATGTAATTCAGAACTGCATAAACACGCCAAAATTATCACCGAATTGTCCTTCCTTCTTTCAGTCTCAGACACAAATGATATAAACATGTATAAATAAGAATTGTTAAGAAAAAAGAATGAAGTATTTACTTACTTATAAATAGAAAAAAATAAAAAAAATAAGAGAAAAAAAATCATAACTCATTAAAATATCAAGAGGTTCTTACAGTGTAATCCCATGAAGTAAAGAATATTGCCCTAAAGGTAAAGGGACTCCAGGAACAACTGAACACTGAAATCCCCTCTACTCGAACCCAGACATAACTCTGTGTTTAGCAAGATTGAATTGTAGTACTTGTATACATTAATTATGTTTAATAGACTGTAATACTTCTGTTTGGAAAACTACGTTGTACAGGAGAAGACTTACTATTACTTCAAAAGCCTTGAGGTGTTCTAGTGAAGTAGCACTGTTATTAACACAAACATGGTTTTCATTATCATGCCAGTAAAAACTAACCCAATACTGAACTGATAAAATTCATACAAGCAACAAGATCAAAGTGAAAATGCAGGTTGATAGTTATAACTGTCTGAGGTTATTTCTCAGTGGCATTCAGTATATCTGCAGTCTTTCCTCTTATCTGTAGTCTTTCCTCTGTGTATTCTTACCATTTAGAAGAATTTGATTTTATTACTTTAGGTAGTAAATATTAAGTTCCTACATTTCGATTGCTGTGGAGATTTTTAAAAATTATTTTAAACTATCTGGTACTTATTCTTAAATATATACATAGCTAATATCTATTACCTTGATTTTATCTAAAATTAGAGTGAATCTCATGCAATAGCTCTCCTTCTCCCTCCCCACTAAAAAGGAGAGAAGTATTATTGGATCTCATTCTAAGCTGGATTCTACTTATAGGGTAAGACTAGATGAAAAAAGAATGCTTTACTTGTCAGCTGAAAACCAAGGTGGTTAGTCTAAGATTTTTCTAGACTTCTTTTCATCCAATAGAAACATTTCTGAAGTGTTTCAGTCACTAATAGGTCTAATACATGTGGTCTTAATTCCCCTCTAAAAATGCTTACCCTCTGAATATACATGGAGCCTAGAAGAGTTATTTAGACTTCTGAAGTCATGTGAATCCCACAAGTTGGCTTGTATAGGTCATTCATTTTCCACCAAGGAATTGAAATAGAAGGGGGATTCATCTTGAAAGTTATCAAGTTATCTGAGCAAATATAGGTTGATAAAAAAAAATCCTATTGCTTCATTAGTTAGACCTCCAGAAATTATAAGAACTATAAAGAGATACATAATTTACATTTATATCTTCTATATGTAGGCACATACACTTAGTATCTTCAACAGGAACTGAAACCTTCTCTAGAGTCGATTCTTACTTGCCGTCATATCAAAAATTCAAAAGATAGGCTTTAAGTTTAGACTTTGTAGGCATCAGGGCAGTAATGGAAAATGCAAAGGGATGTGATTACTGCTTCAAATACTTCTCTATTCCTTATTTTTGAAATTAAGCATACCTATACTTCAACATTTAAAAGTCAATGAAACTACTAACTTATATATGTATATGCCTTACCTGTGAAACCATGAGGACACAAACACTGAAACAAAGGTTGCTCTCCCAGTTGGCTCATATCAGTGCAAGTTGATCCATTAGAACAACTCTTTGGGTAAATTAAACATGCATTTTCAGCAACTTGGCAAAATTCTCCAGTCCAGCCAGGTGCACAGAGACACTATATATTAAGAAATTAGTAGAGTTAAAAACACCACCAACAACAACTGAAACACAAAAGGGGAATACAGTCAGAAAAGTCTGTAGAAATTTGTCTTCTTTGTTGCTACAGATTAGAAGTACAATAAAATACAGTGTAAAAATGCAGCTTAAAATATTCTCCATTATTTTGAGATGACAAAGAGTTTCAACATCTGCCATGTTGAAGAAGTGTAGGAAAGGGGGGATGCATGAGTTGGAGGAAATGGAAAAGCTGAATTACTGGCAGTAAACAACAGAACCACAGGAAGAGAAGAACTTAATGTGAAAGATATTTGAAGGCACAGGGAGGTGAGAGTCAAAGCAGGCTGTGATATTAAGACAGCCTATGAGACAAACATGGTGGCCAACCAATAATGAGACAAGATAATATGGGAGACTCCATTATATACTCTGACTGTATCTGTTAAATAAAATAAATAATTCCTTCAGAGGAATGGGGAAGATTTGAAGCTACTAGAAGTATTTGAGTACAAGACTGGAGCTGTTCCTTTAAGAATCATTTCTGGAGTAACAGAGATATTTTTGTCTGCACATACTGCATGCTCATTAAATATCTTTTTGAGGGGGACAATGACAACAGGAATATAGATAAAGAGCTTAATTTACAATAATAAGGAGCTAGAACATCAGAACAAATAGATAATATTCCAAGAATGATCCATGAGTTTTAGCCAATTTCCTTTAGTTGTAGTTTTATTTTCTTTTACTCCTCATAATTTGGAAGCAAAATGTCACAATATTATAATCATACTAGGAGATCATTGAGAGTAACTAACAGCAAGCAGTACAGAGAAGAGTTGTCCAATGAATGGTCTTTGAAAAGAGAAAACATTAAATGTTGGAAAAGTCTTTTTGCTTGAATATCCTTCAAGGACCAAGACACAACACTTAAACAGTGGAAGACACTGGCTTCTACTGTAAAATAAAACAAACAACAAAAAAAAGCATTGAAAATATTTTATTGGAATACAAGATTATATTGGCTTCTAAAAACTGTCCTGAGCATCCTTTAAATTTCAAGTGCCTTGATTAGTATATAAGTAATATTAGCTTCCCTTGAATCCAAATAAGGATAAAACAGTAAGAACAATAGAATAACAATATTTTAATACTGTGAGAGTATAAGGCACAATGCTGGTATTTTACATTAGCACATGCACAGTTTGACCAGCAAAAGGGCAGAGATGTATGCAGTTGCACATCATCCAAGTAACAAAATGCTTCCAAAGGACAAAGGCATTGAAAATAGAAAGGATGTGTTGCTGAATACAGAAGAATAACTGGCAAAATACAAAAAGCCCTAATGCAAGTAATGTTGAAAGAGAGCTTCCTCTCTCTTCCTCCT
>PPHD01018494.1:0-14526 GCA_002909625.1 Bambusicola thoracicus
CCTTAAGTTGAAACTGTTTCACATATCCTTTTGTCCCTCACTGTCTAAGTCTTCAAAGATCAAGGTTATGCCTGTACTCTTTATCCAGGCAAAGTTCCAGTTCAAACCAAAGTCAAGTGGTATTATAGTTGAGAAAAACCATGATATTTAAGCCAAAAGGAAAAAAAAAAAAATGTCAGGATGAGTTATCACATTCAGCAGTGAGATGGCTGGTCGTTAAACTATTTCAAAACTGCTTAGATGTATTGTTTTTAATCCAACATGCATAAATAATTATACATATAAATGGTAAGATGTGTCAACTTTGGATTTTGTCTGTAATCACATAATTGTTAAAATTTCTCTGTGGAGCAGTCTCTTCATGTTAACAAAGGTTTACAGTACTAACATCACTCAGATGTATCCATCAGTGGGTAGTGTTTTTTTTCTATGTCATTAGGTGATGAAGCAATACCTGAGGAATACACAAAGTCTGACACGCATGGTCCTATTATACAAGTATTTGACAAGAAAATAAGAGAGTTCCTTATTTCTTTCTATTATTTATCAGGAAAGCTCTGTGTGACAAGAGAGAGAAAGTAAGGCATCCTTACATTCTTCCTGTCCTCTGTAAATGAGGCTCTTCTGTGTTACTCCTGATCCATCCTTCTTGTACTATAATTGTGCAGGACTTTTAAAATAACATTTCTGGAAGTCAGAGAATTATAATCAGATTGTATCTTTTGAGACTGCTTCTTATGTGTTCTGTACACTTACTCAAAATAAGATTTGAAATTAAGTACGGGAAAAAATAATTCTTAATTAGATAAGTAGAATTTTGCATTTTTAATGCAACTTGTGGCTCTTCTCCTTAAGTATTCAGAAGAGACTTTAAGATGGACTAAAAACAGCTGATAAAAATAAAAATCATCAAAACAAACAAAAATCACAAACAAAGGCTTTACAGCTTTGTGTGAATGAACGTAAGTACTCCTATTTTAGCATCCTAATGAGAAAGGTGGATTATGGAAGTTAGATGTTTAATACTTCATTAGACTGAGTTAAGTGGATGTTTAGTGTAGTTGGGTGAAGTTATTCCTAATAAAATATAAACACTATTCATTTGTTGCCTTTTTCTTTCAAACTCAGCTGTGTGTTTGTAGCCAAGTTTGTATTACAATTATTTGTATTCCATGGGTATTTCTTAATGCAGAATTTTTTGTGTATGTGTAATTGGAATCATAGAATGGCTTGGGTTGGAAGGGAACCCAAGGATCATCACATTCCAGCCTCCCTCCCACAGGCAGGGCCATCAATATTCATATCTGGTACTAGGCCAGGTTGTCCAGGGCCCCATTCAATCTGGTCTTGATCACCTACAGGATGGGGTCATTCACAGCCTCCCTGGGCAGCCTGTTCCAGCACCTCACCACTCTCACTGTGAAGAACTTCCCCCTGACATCCAATTTAAACCATCTCTCTTTGAGCTTAAAACCATTCCCCTCTGTCCTGTCGCTATCTACCCAAGTAAAAAGTTGATTTCCCCTCCTTTTTGTAATCCTCTTTTAAATACTGGAAGGCTGAAGTGAGGTCTCCTTGCAGCCTTCTCTTCTCCAGGCTGAACAAGCCCAGCTCCCTGAGCCTGTCTTTGTAGGGAAGGTACTCTACCCTCTGATCATCCCTGTGGCCTTCCTCTGGACCGTCTCCATCAGCTCCACAATTTTTCAGTACTGGGGGCACCAGACCTGAACAGAGTACTCCAAATGGGGCCTCTCAAGGGCAAAGGAGGGAGGAACAATGACCTTCCTATTCCTATTGGTCACCCCTCTTCTGATAGAGCCCAGGATACCATTGGTATACTGGGTAGCCCTCAAGTCTGTATTGTTCCAATTTAGAGATGAGGATGTGGTGAGAGACCCATGTCAAAGATCTTGTATAAGTCCAGGTAGATGACATCAGTCACCTTCCCTTTGTCCATTGATGTTGTCACTCCACCATAGGCCAGAAGATTGATCAGGCATGACCTTCCCTTAAGAAAGCCGTCCTGGCTGTCTCAGATCACATACTTATCCCTCATGTGCCTTCACGTGTCTTTTAGGAGGATCTGTACCATCATCTTCCCAGGCACAGAGGTGAAGCACACTGGCTTGTAGGTCCCCGGGTCTTCCTTCCTCCCTTTCACGTAAACGAGTGTGACATTTCCTTTTCTCCAGTCCCCACGGACCTGAGAAATACAAGAATTCTGGCTGCCAGTGAAGACCAACGCAAAAAAGTCATTTAGTACCTCAGCCTTCTCCATATCTGTTGTAGCCAGTTCTCCTCTCTCATTTACCAAAGGAGGTACACTCTCTTGGGCCTGCCTCTTCTGGACAATGTACTTATAGAATCTCTTCTTGGTGTTCTTAATATCCCCCACCAAATTCAGTTCCGTCCATGCCTTGACTTCTCTAATCTCCTCTCTGCAAATCTGAACAGCATCCCTGTTTTCTTCCCAGATGACATGCCCTTTTTTCCACAGCTGATACACTCTCTCTTTTCCCTCAGTCTGACTTGAAGGTCCTTGCCAAGTCATGTTGGTTTCCTGCCTCCCCTGCTCACTTTCTTGTTCTGAGAGATGGAGAGCTCTTGTGCTTTCAGAAATGAAAAGAAATACTCCTGAAGAGTATAGCCAACTTTCTTTTGCTCCTTTCTCTCTAAGGACAGCTTCCCAGGAGATCTCATCCAACAATTCCTTAAACAGCCTGGTTTGCACTCCCAAAGTTCAGGGTCCTGACTCCACTCTTTGCTAGGCCCATGTTCCTTGAAATCTCAACCAGGTCCCAGTCACTGCAGCCTAGGCTGCCTTCAGTCTTAATGCCTTTAATGATCTCCTCTGCATTGGTGAGCACCAGATCCAGCAGTGCTTTACCTCTTGTTCTATTCAATACCTGAACCAGAAACTATCATCCACACAGTCCAGGAGATTCCTGTTGGATTCCTGTGGGTGCCCCATCCCTGGAGACATTCAAAGTCAGGCTGGATGTAGCTCTGGGCAGCCTGGTCTATGGTTGGCGACCCTGCGCATATCAGGGAGGTTGAAACTAGATTATCATTGTGGTCCTTTTCAACTCAGGCCATTCCATGATTCTGTGATTCCTGGATATCTTGCAGCTTGCTGTGTGATTTTCCCAGCAGTTATCCAGGTGGTTGAAATCTCCCATCAGGAGGAGTGCCTGTGAGTGCACCAGCTAAATGAAGAAGGGCTCATTGGCAGGCTCTTCTTGATCAGGTGGCCTGTAGTAGACCTCTACCACCAGGTGCCCTTTATTAGTTCTGTCCCTAATTCTAACCCACAGGCTCTCAACCTGCTCCTCACCATTTCTCAGAGGGAGCTCCTTGCAGTCTATCCAGTCTTTAACATAGAGGGCAACTCCTCCACCCTTCCTACCTAGCCTATCCTTCCTAAATAGTTGATAGCCCTCTACAGTGGTATTCTGGTTTTGTGAGTCATCCCACCATGTTTCCATGATAGCAACCAGATCATAATTTTCCAAGCACATCATGATTTCAAACTCCCCCTGCTTATTTCCCATGCTGCATGCATTAGTGTAAAGGCACTTGAGCTGGCTTTTCTGACATGCCACCTTTTTAGAGGGGCCCTCCCTCAAATCTCCAGAAGAAATCTGAAGTTTTCCCCTACTGCTTCCTAGAGGCACATGAGAAGTTTTTGGACGGTGGGTTGGCAACACTTCCTCCTCTGAGGAGTTCCCACAAAATCCTATAGGACAGTTCAGAGGTTTTTCCCCCACAATCTCCTGGCACAACAGCAATCCCAGTCCTTTCTCTGTCCCGTCACACTTGACATTTTTCACTCATTGGATCTAGTATAAAGCCCCAGACTACTTACTCTACTCCAGTGAGCCTCATTACATCCCCTTCCTACCTAGTTTAAAGCCCTCTCAGTGAGCCCCACTAGCTGTTGGGCTAGGATCTGTTTCTTAGGTCTTTGAGACAAGTGACACCCATTTGCAACCATTAGACCAGGTGCTGAATAAATTGCCCCATGGTCAAAAAACACAAAGTTCCTGTAGCAGCACCAGTCTCTGAGCCACTTATCCATTACCTGGGTTTTTGTACCCCACTCTGTGTCCGTCGCTGCCCCAGAAGGGATAGGAGAACATATCAGTTGTGCTCCCCTCCCTCAACAAACTGCCCTAAAGCTCTGAAGTCTTTTTTGATCATTCGCATGCTTCTCTGAGCTATTTCATCACTGCCTGCCTGAACTATCAGTAATGGGTAGTAATCTGAGGGGTGAACCAGGTCTGGGAGTCATTTCCTTGACCCACGCTCCAGGGAGGCGGCAGTCTGCATATGGTGTCCTCTGTTCCCATGAGGAGGGAATCACCTGCAATAATAACCCTTCTTCCTTTCTTGGCAGAGGCAGTCTGGAGATGCCATCAATTGCCTCATCCTTGGAGGTGTCTTAGGCAAACCTTCCCACACCTCCTCATTCAGCTCCCCTTCAATTTCCAGTGCCTCAAACCTATTACTTAGGGGCACGTGGGGAAGTGGGGTTGGTTGGGAAGGTGTTCACCCATGATTCCAAGCTGGGGCTGTCTTTCAACTCTCTCTCTCAGGTCCTCCCGCCCTGTGCCAGACTGTGTCAGGGTAGGGGGCCCATCACTTTAAAGGAGGTGTCTCCCTGGAGCCTTTCTCTCTGGCATGGCAGGGAGTTACTTCACCACTCAATCTCTCAATATTAGGTATATGGATAGCACAGGAACAGTTACAAATTTTATGAAGTTGGTGTTATCCACGTTAGTTTTTACTAGATAGGAAAATTAATCAGTTCAATATGATCAACTTGGATTAACTGAAACTAAAATCATCTGCAATTTTGTTTTTGTTGTTGTAGGCCAACTCCTTGTCTTTTTACAAGTCTCTGTTGGCAACAAAAGGATCCTTAGGAACCTTGGAGCAAAAACATGGCTAGCAACATCATTTTGGCAGGCACATACAAGGCTGTCAAATTGCGAGAGAGAAGTTCCACAGTGATAACTTTACTGTAATTCTCGGTGCAAAAATCAGTAGATTGACCAAGATCTCTTACATCTTTAGATTTTATGATACCATTTCTTTTCTTTGATGACGTTGTTGCATCTGCAGCTTTATAAGGTGCTTCTGCAGCAGCTGCTCTGAATTTTGCTGCAGAAGTTTGGCTTCAACTTCCAAATGGAAATATCCAGTAAAATGGATCTGACAGTGAAAACATGAGCAATCCATTCAATACTGAAGAAGTCCTTTAAGCGTGGCCTTAGAAATGCCTGTCTGGATAGTAGAAAATTAGTTTTCTATTCCCTAAACCTTAATGCTTAATTACTTATTTCAATGCATATATGATTACTACTCACTTAGTTTACCAGATTTACTGCAGACTGATTCCGTGTTGAGTTTCTTTTTGAGAGTCTATCTACAATGGTAATATAATTTTCAATATAGGTATTTCATATGATATCATCTTTCCCTCTGCCTTCAAGTCTGTATGGTTTCATCCTGTCACATCTTATAATCTGTGGTTATGATGCTTCACAGGAGCCCTGTGTATCCTCTAGCAAGTCTTTAGTAGCCATATTACAACAACATTTAATAGTGCCTAAGACTGACTTGGGTACTGAAAACGGTAAGGACCTATGGTCTGACCAGCCTGGATAGAAAGCTGTCAGATCATTTAGGTATCCACGGTTTAGGTGCTATTGTATGTTTCCAGTTCCTACTTCTGTGTCAAAGAAGGTGATCTGATGAAGATGGCCCGTAGTTACATTGCAATTAGTCTTCTGCTTTGCGCCTGTCTTGCATGGACTGTACATATCAGGAACTATATAGACACTTGCAGAACCAAATGCTAACCATTTTTCTTTCAGAGATTTTGCAGACTCTGCTGAGTTCTGTGCTGGATAGAATCAAATGTAGCTCAGGAGTGGATACAGCATAGATTCACTCTCATAGCTCTATTTGTAAAATAGTTGTAGTAACATTCACAGAGTTATCAAATTGAGTTAAGGTGCTGAGTATTGACAGGGATAACAAAGTTATCTAGAGGATGATTGGTATCCACTGCAAATAATTTCTTTTATTTATTTATTTTTTTTTCTTTTTCAAAATTAGAAGAAAATCTAGTGCCCAAAGGAAAATAAGAATTGGTCCTGTCTGACATAACATGTGGGAAGTTGGGCTTTATTTGAAACCTGCCCAGTCTAAGCCAGCATTACTCAACCTGTAAGTCTATAAAACATTGAAAACAGCCATCAAAATAACTCCTTATGATACTTTTCCATTAATTCAAATTAATGCAGTTTTTGCATGATATACAGGTGCCAAATTTAATTGTTTTATTATTTTATTAGTGGAACTGATCTGTGCTTTTCTGCTACTCTTCAATAATTCTACAAGAGAACAGTGGGACATGACAGCATTGGGATATTTTTGCTTTAAAAATAGATAACTATAGAAAAAAAAATCCGACTTCATGTATTTAATGAGCATTTTCATGCTTCAGATATTATGCTGTAAGGAAGACACTTGTTTTCTACAAATTCAACAAGTTTTTACAAAAGCTTTTCTTTTGGAAACCTTGAAAAATTAATGAGGTGTATGTCCACATAGCACAGGAGTGACTTTAATAGTGAGAGAGCCACTAGTGTTTTCAAGATTTTACAGGCATCTGAAAGTTTGCAGCATCAGGACCTCAGTCTTTAAGGTTATACAAGGGCATTTGATTGCATAAGATATCCAGATACTTAATTACTGTTTAAATGTATTTCCGTATGTTTGTCTTAAGTATATTGTATCTGATTGCTCTACCCATCAGCAATTACAGTAGCAGTTACAGTAACTATATACTTAATATATGATAATAACCTGTAAATAGTTTAGTAAAGGAATCCTATGTTGCTAAGCTATTCGATAGATCTACCCAGAGTTTGCTGATGTGTTTCTACACATATTACCATTATTATTTTTGTTATCCTAGATAATGCCCTTTTTTCACCTTTTACAGTAGTCTGAGCAGATGTTGCAATGAATTTTAGCTCCTTTTTGCATTCCTTGATTTAAAGTAAATTTCCTTCTTTTTCTATGAAGGAAAGTTGGCATTTTCTTACATTCTTATGTCCAACTGGGGGACAGTGGAGATTCTGAGAGGGTTGACAGGGTGTTTTCTCACCACTTGCAGCAGACTAGGCAAATCTGTTTTAGAGATGTCTCCAACATACGGGGTTATTTTAATGGTTTCACTGATCGAGTTTGGAGCCTAAATTCCTTGAGGATTAGAAGTTGCAACATTATTTATTATAATGAGAAAGAAACATTTTCACATTTCAGACTCTTTCTAGAGATTCTGTCTTGAACATTGATGGGATTCTCATGACTAGTAGGTACTCTATAAATTACAGGCATGAAGAACCTTGTTTTTGTATACTTAGTAAGTGTTATCAATAGTAGAAAATCACAGGTGAACAGACAAAAATATCCTGCTCTGGGATTAACTTTAAAATAGGCTCTGCTACCCATATGTACCATATGGATCTGTTTTCTTTCTCATCCATTATAGGAATGAGAGGAACTAGTTCATTGTTTCCTCATCCAACTCACAGATTTTCAAGTTCCACAGGGTAATTTTTTATGTGTTATATTTAATGTATTAAGGAAATTTTTAAAGCTTTCTGTTTAATCTATGGAGTGAAGCTCATGTTAGTGCACTGTGAAAACTTTCTGAAATCGGTTTTACTATAAAATATGATCACATTGCTGAACTTCTGTAGCTATGGAATTTTTCAGAATTCTGTCTGTGGCTCGTGTGGATGAGTCGTGAAAGAAAAAAAATCCACAGAACATACCTCATAAAAATTTATCAAAAATTGTACCCTCATTTTTTTATTTTTCCT
Source organism: Bambusicola thoracicus (assembly GCA_002909625.1). Taxonomy (NCBI): domain Eukaryota; kingdom Metazoa; phylum Chordata; class Aves; order Galliformes; family Phasianidae; genus Bambusicola; species Bambusicola thoracicus. The sequence goes on from PPHD01018494.1 coordinate 7,902, forward strand.
GAAAGAGGAATGTCTACAGATCAGACTGTGAGAAGACACCTATGAGTCTGTAATTACACTGCAATATTCTGCTGAACACTTGAGTTATTAAGCCAATATACAGTACAGTATAGGCAATTAATTTTGCATTAAGTTGCAGTAGTACATTTGAATGGATTATTCCATACTGTGAATGGGGACAGAAAAAAATTTGCAAAAGCTGAGGTTTTAATTACACAAGAAAACTCACAATCTTTCAGAAAGAATTATATTATTCAGAAAAAATGACTGCAGTTAAAAAATTATGTAAGATTTAAAATGCAGTCACTTCATCCACTTAGCACTGAAGTTCAGGTCATTCTTTAGAAAGACCATTTTCCATCTGTATTTCATAATGCAGAGTGATGTTATATGATGTTTTAGTGAACTTTTTACAAGTTATTACAGATTTACACACAGTTAGATAGAACAGAAATTCCTAAATTTTAATTTGATCACAGCAATGATTGACAATAAGTTGTTTTACATCTAGAGTAACTGCTCCATGAACAATCCAGTGTACCTTGAATTATATCAACTGTGTAGAATGAGCCATTGAGTTATGTTCCTGATTCTAGTGGGCCTTGCAGATTTTTTTTTCCACTAGTCCTTAATTCTTAAGTACATAAATATTTAGGAGAAGCAGTTTTTGTCATGAACACGTTTTACTAGTATTGTGTTCTCCATGGAGATACTTCTCAATCTATGGAGGAACTCAGTTAGAACAGAATTATAGAAATGCAAATATGTAGAGAAACCAAGATTAAATAAAAGAAGATAAACTTGCAACAAATACACAAAATCTTGATTACTTTTACCTGCAGTGTTGAAATGTCTTTTTTCTACTGAGGAGGACTTGGAGGACCAGAAGATGCTGAAATATGTAGGATTAGTCATATGACTAGTCACTTGGAAAATATGTGTGTAATGATGTCATAATGGTGTCTATAAATAAATCCTTGTGGCTAATCAGTATTGAATTCAAAGGAATTACCTTGGAATTGAATTCTATTCAAAAGCTAACAGGCAGCTACTTGTAAGCACTGCATAGGTGGAAAGCCATTATATCAACTCCAATAATCTAGACCTACTGAGCTCAATCTTCAGAACACATTCTCCCACACATCAATCTAAGGTGTTTTCAGTTCTGTAAACTATTGATTTTACATTTGAAATTTCCTGTCTTTTCATGAACTTGATTTTCTTTTGAGTGACAAGGGTACTTTTCAGGATTTGAAGTTTTTAATTCTGTTCTATGGATAAATAAAAACACATATATGAATGCATTAAAATGATTTATTGATGTATTCAATACTTTGTATCATTGTTTTGCATGAATTTAATAAGAAATTTGCAGGAGACAAAAACTGGTTTCTGATTTCATGATGTTTAAGAGGAGATGCTCTGCTTCATTAAATAGTAATGTCATGTTTATTTTTTATTTTTAAAACGTGTGTGATTTAGATCAACTGTGAAAAATTCCAGTTAAAAAGTAACAACAGTACTCAATATCTTCATCCATTTTTAGTCCGAGGTCACTGTAAACATTAAATCCTTTTAGAGTTACGGAGACAGAAGTATGAGTGGAATTGCATTTGGCTACATTAATAATAAGATTATAATTTGAGGTACTGATAAATTGCTCAGTATTCATTTTTAGAAATATATCTACCATTTTCTACAGCTTGAAATCTGTTCAGTTCTGGAAATTAGTGTCATCTGACAAACAGTTTTGAAAAATATTCTTATATTCTTAATATTTATATTCTTATATATATATATATACTTATATTCTTCATAGTTACACAACAGGGAAAAGTGACGGACCCTTATGTAACAATTTTGCTTTCTTTACATCTCTGGATGAACTTCAAGCCACTGTAAGGTTAATAATAAAATGTATCTTTACTATGATTAGATCCTAATTTCATCCTTATAACTTCATACCTAAACCTAAATTTGAATTTTCTGTAAAATATTTTATTATTGACTAATAAGGGATAAAATAATTCTGATATATAGTAAATACTTAAAGAGTTCTGACTACATTTCTACTCTAGCCATTTAAAATTTTTAGGTGTTTGGGAAATACTTGATGGAGGAAGCTAAGAACTTATGCCCTGAAAATATCTCTATATGGGGGTAGTTATTCTAGAAAGGGAAAATGTGAAGGATGTGAATGCTCAGCTATTTGTGTAAGAAGCAGTACTTTTTCCTAGAGGCATCAGCCATGTAGATCTTCATTCCATTTTGCAGAAAAATTGAACTTTATGATAAAAGCTAAGAAAATGTGGTGCCAAGAATAATTCTTAGCTTTGATTAGAAATAGGTGTTTATAAAGTGATGCAGTGCAAGATGGATTGACGTAAAGTAAAACAGAGCAATCTGGAATGAAAACAGTCACCTGGTGGTAGTCTTCTTCACAGCTGCATATGAGCCTGTAGTTTTATTTCCCAAATTTTTACTTCCAGTAACAGGAGACCTATGCCTCTCTTCAGAGTGCACCTCATTTGGCCCAGAAGCACATCATACAGGTGGTCTAAGGATATAATTGAGGTGGGAACCCACAGAGAAGTCTCAGAGTCCCATCCAGTTATCATTGACCAGAAGGAGGGTAGAATCATACTTAGATCTCAGAAGTGTACCAAAGTTTTTTTATTTTTTGCAAACAAACATGTCTCAATGATTGTGGGATTTTCAGGAATGGTAACAGACCCTATGGAGTTGTCCAAATGATATATGTAGCCTGTATCTCCGTGGGTTCAATATGGGAACATATGAGAAACTCTGGTTATTGAGGTTTTTTTGTTGTTGTTTTGTTGTTTGTTTGGTTGCTGGAATTTAATTTAAAAAACTGTGAAGAAATAAAAATATAGTGTTGAACATATCAACCTACTGAAGTTTGGGGAAGGCTTTAATGCTGCAAACATTAAAACTGTTTCAATAAGGTTCTGCTTCTAGGGCATGACATACAGAATTGGGAGCATTGAACTGGATGAATTTAATATGATTAACAACATTTATTAATACTAAAAACAGTGATAGTGGGATGTGGAAAATCTCCTCTCTTGTGGTAGATCAAGACTAATACAGTACATTTTTCAGTATCTACAGAATTAAAACAGCTAACTTAATTTGGTTATATGAATACTTCATCCCTAATATGCTATTCATACTGATTACATTTGTATATGATTCACATTCAGTTTGAATTTACCAGATGTCCATTAATGTTTGCTTAAGTAATGAGATCATTCCATGAAGTGAACAGGACCTATAAATACAAAGGGACGACTGTTTAGAAAAACTAGGTTTAAAAAACCTTCTCATTTAATTATAAGTTATGCAACGAGCAACGTGGTAATGTTGAGGCACTCTTCAAAAAAACTGGCTATTCCAAACACTTAATTAAGTAATCTATTATATAATGAAGCTTCACTGGATTTTTTTTCTGTTTCCCAGTCAACTTTTCCATTAATGAGAATGCTCTCCTTCTGAACAGGCATTTAAATGTACTATTTTCAAAATCAGTATCATTTCACTATTTTTTTGTTTTGCTTTGTGTCATGTGAAAATTGTTCAGTCAACTACTTTAGCATGGAAGAATTTTAAAATGTACCTTTCAAGGTAAAGCTTAAGTGGCAAGTACTGAACTTTTATGTTACTGAACTTACATAAACTTTTAACAATCAGTTAGCTTTATTTACAAAGGGAGACTTCCAACTAACCACTTGAGCCTCAACAAAGATTCCTCAAATTTGTTATTAATTCATGAAATGTGAAGTCTTTCTCAAGCCTGAATAAATTCAGTGTTGTTCATATTGAAGTCAATAGTTGCACACATTGAACATTTACTTAGTTCTGAGTGAAATAAACTTAACAGTATACAATTGAAGTTCGCTGTCTTGGTACAGTTAACAACACAATATCAGAATACACATTTGGTAAGCTACTTGGAAGTAAGTAAAGCACTGGCATTCTCTTTAAAGCAAAATCTGCAAGGAAAAGTTACAAAAAAGGAAAATAAAGAGCTTAGCCAAAGCTCTTGATCAAGGCTCAATGAAGGACTCTCTTAATTGGATGGTCAAGATGATGCAATATGCCATAAAAGGAAAACCACTGAAAATCAGTTTCATGTTAAGATCATCCAACATATCTACCAAAAGCAATAGCATTTGATGACATAATAATATTTAGAGAAATTGGATTCTCATGTACTTTCTTAAGATGTAACATACGATTTTATATGAATTGGACTGTATCTACCCATTCCCCAGAGGTATGGGTGAGAAGTACAAAAACATCTGCAAGTTTCTCCATGCAAATTGTTCTTTATATTTTAAAGAATCAAGATACCTTTCAAATCGGGAGAAATCCATCATCACAGCAACAGTGCATCCATTTTGTTCTTTGTTCTTGACTGTATTTTGTATAGATAAGGATTCTTTAGAGCTTGGTTTAGTGTTTCCAAGTCTTTCCATTGCTTGTCAGTAGCAGCTGTTATTTAAATAAGAGGGGTGCTCTGAAAGTTATGCCTCCTATTTTATTATATTGGCCCACAATGTCATAGGCAGATGGTGGTGGTATGGCAGTAGAGATCAAACCTCCCCAGCCAATATTCCATTCCTTTTTGTTGCCATGTGACAGACGGCAGTAAAGGGGCATCTGACAAAATGGTGTCTGACATAGAAATGCATATGAAGCAAAGGTGTTTCAGTGAATTCTCTATCCAGAAAAAAGTGGAGCCCACTGACATTCACTGATGCTTGCTAAACATTTCTGGAGACCAAGCAGTGAATGTAAGCACAGTGAGACAGTAGGTGATACGTTTCAGCAGTGACAACAGTGACAGTGGTGCGCATCTGGTGGTACAGATTTTTATGAGCACAACATACAGGCTCTTGTTCATCACTGGCAAAAATGCATAGCTAATGTTGGTCAGTATGTTGAAAAATAGTATTTTGTAGCTGAGAATTTGCTCTATCAAATAGTGCTATATGTTCTTCCTGTCTGTTCTAGTTTCCATGTAAATAAATAGAAGTCATGATTTTCAAAGTGTCCTACAAAGTGTCCTACATTTTGGAAAAAATTAATTGTTTAAAAGCTGTTACTAAACTGTGTGCATTAAAAAATCTTTTTGTGGGTGGTTGCTGAATTTGGTTTTTGAATTTTTGTTAGTATGTATGAATTGTTGCTAATTAAACCCTAACATCTATTCCTAGGTTCTCTTATTATTTCTTTCTTTCCTTATTTCAACAGCTTGACCAAGTTATTCGTCAGAGAAATCTGTCTAGTTTGGAACTTTTCCTCTCATGTGCACAGAAACAGTTAAGCAGTTTATTAAATGAAGAACCAACCACTACACAGGAAAAGAGAGACTGACATTCTCTGTACCACTGATGCAGTATGATTTGTGAACTTGCAATTCTCAATTAAGCATATAGCAAATGTCTTCATTTGGGAGTGTATCATTGGTTCAATGGTTGGAATCAATTGGTTCAATTGGTTTCTCTGAAACTATTCTTGAGACAAGTATCTGTGTATTCAGTTTTTTCTTTTTTCTCTTAACAGGAAAAATACTTTTTATTTATGACTTGATTTTACTGTCTTCTCTAGTAGCCTATGATTGAAGTTCTACGTAACTACAGCAATGATGAAAAAATTCCCTTTCATTTCTGGTTCTAAGGTGTTATCATGTCTTGATGTAATTTATTAGTATTTTTAATTTTAAAAGAAATTGAAAAAAAAATTTAAATATACATACAAGTCTATCTTTATTTCTCAAGTATATGGCCAAGTGCATTGCCTGAAATAAGTGTAAGAGCTTACTAGCTCTTATTACATAATGCAATATGCATATGGAAGAATCCTTGCTGAAAGATAAGAGCTTTGACAGCCATTTCTTTAAACATTTGTAAACAACTCCAGCTCTAGTGACAGAAAAAATTTAAAAACCAAGCAGTGCGTTATGTTAGAGTAGTTTTGAGCATTAATGTAACCGATGTCTGGTATGTATTCTATTTCTGTTTTACAAAGCTCAGAGACCTCTGTTTCAGGAATAAGATGTACGTAATTATGTGGATATGCATACTGCTCTGCTTCAGTGGAATTTCTGACAGAATAAGGAGAGCATCATGCTGACGTCAGATGTCATTTTTAAACCCATTGAAGGAAGTAGTAATACTGCCAACTGACATTGGGCTTTGGATCAAGTCTGTGAATGGGCAACTCAGTGCCTGCATTCTATTGATTGCAGACGTGGAGCCTTAGTTTTAAAGTTCTGAATGAAATAATGCCTAGGAATATAAATAAACTGTGAATGATACCTCTAATGGTGAGCTTGTCATCCGGTGGGGACGTACGGGCACTTCTTGTGGTTGTAATTTTTTATTTCACTTTTTTTTTTCCCACTGGCAGTCACTTTTCATAAATTGCTTCCTTACAGCAATAAACTCCAAATAGTTTCCTATGTGTTTGTTAATATGAAATGTGTATTGCTGAGGGTTTGTTTTTATTTAAATCTTTTTCTGTGCTTACTTTTTGTAATCAGAACCAAAATTTTTGCCTTCTGTATGGCTGCGGGGTTTCACTGAATAAGAAAATGATG
>PPHD01018495.1:0-14526 GCA_002909625.1 Bambusicola thoracicus
GCATAGCTGGCCCTCTTTCCTACACTACTGATCGATTTGCTTAGAAAAATGAAGATTTCATGCACCTTTCCTGGTGGTTCCAACCCTGGGAACAACCATAGATTTCCAGTGTGTCTCCGGAACTGCATCAAAGCTATGAAGATTGGAGTACGTCCCTTTTTTTGCTTCTTGTTTGTCCAGTCAACTGATTTTAGGGAGTGCTTATCACTCTTGGTCACAGAGCTTATCACTCAGCTCTGGCTGAACCCAAGCAGGACATCACAGTACACAACGCTGAGCATCCATGCCCAGTAGATGGCCAACACCAACGCTCATGTGAGCAACCTGCATTGACACAGGGACTTGCCATAGGATTGCTGTTGCAAACTGCACGCTCGGAGCTACACATTATTTGGTCCGCTGCAAACAGTTGTTGCAAGGGATCCACAAGACAACTCATTTCGAAGTAAATGCCAGGTGCTTTTAGCAGAGCTGCTCATTAATAGGGGTTTTAAAACATCATTGCCTTTTTATCTTTTTGTTTTTCCTGTCTCCCCCCTGCTTTCCCCAAGGAGCCCTGGCAGAAATGCTGGAGACAAAATCTATCCGCTGAAATACGGAGATCAGAATGCATTTTGGAAGCCTCGCTTTCTGCCACAGAACATTGCTTGCTTTCTTTTTCCAAAGCTGGATGAAAAATTATCCTGTCCTAAAACCACAGATGGAACTGAACGCATCTAAATGCTTCTCACGGACTTCTGTGCAGCAACAGCAGCACCTGAACTATCAGGAAAAAAAATGTGTTTTCTGCTCTGTTTAATTCCCATCATTAAATATCGTGCTTTTGTAATGAACGTGGCCCGGTTATAGCTCCCTTTGTTTCTCCAAGCAGTGTTTATCTCTTGTCGCTTCCCAAATGAAAACAACCAAACAAAACAACCCCCTGCCAGCAAGGCACAGCCCAAACTCCTATGTAGGGCATGGTTCCATCTCCGAGCTCCCACCGAAGGCAGCATGGACTCGAGGGTCCGGATGAGATAAGACTTGCAATATCTGACCCTGTGTCCCTCAGCTGTAATCTATAAATGCTTTTTATAGCCCCGAGACATCAAACTCTGCTAACAGAGCTTTTCAGCTCATCTGTGCTTACCACAAGTCCAACCGTGTTTTTACGGAGCCTTCCTTGAAACCCAGTTCCTGAAATCACATATATCATTGGGAATATCAGTCTTCATTAAAAAGGGGGCAAGGAGAAAGAGGAAGTTTTAACATTCACAGTTAAGTAGAAAAAAACCTTGTAAAACTTAACCAAAGAGAGCCAGCAATTGCAAAAGCCAGAAGGCAATGAGAGTACACCCACTTCCCCCATCTCTCAGCTTTGGGCACCTGATCTTTGCCTACTTCTAAACACATCAATTCGTAGCACCAACCCAACACCTCCATGCTACAGAAGCAACCATTTGGGCAGGCAGAAAAGGAAGATAGAAGCAGGCACCCAGTTGGTGCTAGAGAGTAATGCTAAAACATCAGCAGAAGCACCCACGGTGCAAAGGGAAGTATTCACTTATAGTCGTGGTATGCACATACAGGAGATTTTTGATACTTTTCCTTCCTGTGTTCTGTTTTTCAATGCAAATCCATGCTGGTCATTAGAAGAAAATATCAGAAGGTTTTAACAGCCAACAGTTGGGTGGCAAAGGCTTGCTGTAACTGCACCCTGTCCTATGCCTCCCCATGTCGCCACATCTGAACGATCTAGCTGAAACAAATAGGAAAGGCGTAAGAATATTAAAGGCATTTTGGTTCTCTCTGCTTTTTTTTTTACATTTGAAATCCTCATCTGAATTTGGACCTTTGTTTCATTTTCCAGAAAGGAGCTTTTTCAAGCTCCGGCTGTGCAGGTGGTGGCAGTCCAGCATTACCGCCACTTCCAACCACCTTGGATTCACTCCTGGGCAAACTAATAGAGGAATCATCAGACAGCAGTACTAAAAACAGCCTGTTTGCAGGAGCCCAAGGAAAAAAAAGTGGGAAGCCTGTAATATCTAACCCAAGTCCTTGCCAAAACACTTCAATGATAATGAAACAAAGCAGCGTTTAGTTTTTAACGAATTAAATTGAGAAAAGAAACCACAAAAGACCCACAGAGCCGAAGCAGATAGCTGGTCTAGCAAAACACTGCATCCAGTGATTAAACCAATTCCCCACTCAAATTTTTAATCTTTATCTAAATTGTGAGACAAATGTCACAAACAAACCCAGAATGGATATTTAAATGGGGTGGTTTGGTTTGTCCTGCTGTAAGAAATAAGGACTCCCTCGTTGCATTAATTCAATTAAGCTTAAAAACAGCCATGGGAGGAATGAGGAAAAGATTAGAAAACATTTCTGATCCACACGTAAACTAATGTTTGGCTATGGATTTAAAAAATAATAATAATGATGCTGTCCACTGTGTGGGCAGAGATGATCTCCCATTGATTCTGATAGGACACAGGAAGATTATTGGAACTTTTATTTCAACCAGTCACATATTTCAGGTTTTAAAACTGTTTCTAGCAGTATCCACAGAGGTACTTGCATAGCATGGGAACTTCTTCACTATTCACAGTTGGAATGGTTCGCCCAAGTGCTGAAGCACAAAATCCTTCATTATGAGCTGCAGACATTGATTCTCACACAGGTAAAAGTATTATTGAAAGGAACAACCATGGCATAACCCCCTTTCGCAAATACTTCCTAATTTCAGACACTCCAACAAACTGCCCTGCTCAGGTGGTACCACCAGGCTACATTCATGAGCAACGCTCAACAGAATGAAAGAACCATAGAGTTACCAAGATTGGAAAAGACCTCCAAGAACATCCAGTCCAACTGTCCGCTTACAACCAATCTTTCCCCACTAAACCACATCCCTTGGTACAACTACATGTTCCTTGATCATGCTGAAGGAGAAGCCAATGTCACCATGCTGTCCTGCAGAAATGCCCCTCAACTCTCCAGATGTACCTTTGACTCACTTCCATTCCACTGTCACTGATTTAACACAGAGAAAATAAAAAATATCGAAGTCTAAAGTCTGTCTCGCATATGTCTGCCATCCTCTCGGACCAGGGGTGCTGGAGGGGAAAACTTCCGCACAGCTCTCCTGCCCACAGGAGTGCCTCCAGGGAGGGGTTGGAACTGAAGGCCCCAACTCTGACCTCTGGAATAGGACTTAGGAAAGCTGCAATCCGAGCCCAAATCCCTTCCTCAGACCCAGACCTCTGCATGCAGTGGTCCCACCAAACACAGCAGAGCTAGACACATAATAAGAGCAGAAATGTATACGGTTTATACAGATGTGAAAATAGGACACAAGCAGTCTGAGCCCACCCCTCCCTGTCCCACCACTGCATCTTGCCCTCAGAAAGCATTGCTCGGTGCAAGGAAAGCTTTGTAGCACAGGGTATAACTCATCATGAGCCAAAGTCAGGAGCTGAGCCATGACATTTTAATTTCAGACACTTCTGAAGGTAAGAGAATCTCTGTTCTGACTGAACTTTGGCTAAGCACACACTGTGCCATGATTTTAGTCTGCTTGCAGCATTCCTCACATTTTCACTGCGGGAGGAGGACAGAGAGAAAAAGAGGGAAACAAAGAAAAGGAACAAGAAAGAGCAGGGAAGGGAGAGAAAGAAGCAGAGAAAAAGAAGGAGTTTGGTTTACAGGAGGTGTTTTATTGTGTCGATACCCAAAGGCTGGATTCAATAAAACCTCCATCTGGCTCTCATGCAGAACAACCTCCTCTCAGACCTCGCAGCAGCCCTCCTCACCTCCACAGCCGATTTTTGGAGGCTTGAGAGAGTTTGCACGGCCTTCCCTCCTGCCACAGCAGGACAGGGCTCTTTATTGAGTCAGACCCACAGAAAGCATCTCTCTGACTTGCGCTCATCGCTGAGATTAAGGGTGACTTCAAACCCAGAGGATGTGCCAAGTGTGCTTTAAAAACTTGGCTTCGGAGCATCAGCTATTCCCCATGTGCCAGGGCACCAATAAAGCCAAAGGAGTCACTGAAACGCTGCGCAGAGAGTTTGCTGAGCGAGGCTCACAGAGAGCCAGATGAGCTCTTTACGAGGGTCTCCAATGGACTTCCACCCAGCAGAACCTCCAGCTAACACATTTTCCACGGTCAAATCAGAACGTAGGGTTAAAAACTCCCAGAGCTACATAAGCCTCTGTCCCACCGTCCTCATTTTCTGATCTATCACAACCTCAGGTGCCAGAGCTATAGCACAAAACAAGAGCCCGGAAAGACAGTGAGATAAACGAAGCTCACGTCGATAGACAGAACCAATTAATTAGGTGAGGCTGATGCATGCTTAGGCCTCTCTCAACTAAAACTACTATAAACTCTCAGGGACACTTTTTTTCCTTGTGCTGCAAGGTTTGATCAAAAAATCTCAGCTCAAATGCTCTTTTCCCTCCCCAACAAGTAGGCTTCTAATATTTGAGTCAGTTAATTCCTTTGTTAATTCTCATACAGCCTTTTCTCCTCCTGAGAGCACACATCGTAGCTGGAGTTCTGGCTCCCATTTTGTCTCATAGCAAAGAACACACAGACAGACAATAACAGGAAAAAAAAAAAACCACCCTATTCCCTTCTCAACAGATAATTCTCGTGTCTTGTTACAGAATTTTCAGGCTGTAAATCAACTTGAAAAGCTAATTTAAGGATATTCACTTGCACTATTCAGGGCTGTATAAACATTCCGAACTCCAATTTTTCATAAAGACATATGCGAGCATTTAGAAGGGATTTAAAGAGCCATTTTGCAGTTGAGAAGCTCGAGATCCAGCCTTATATGTTTTTTTTTTCCCCTCCACCAGATTATCGTGTAATATTAATACGCGGGAAAAATATATATGCGTGTGTGTGCATTTCCAGGGCCTCTGTGTATTTATGAGGTCCTAAGGGATGGCAGAATTCCTTTAGCCAGGAGGAAGGCCAGGAGAAACTGCAGGGCTGAGGCTGGCTGCGGAAACATCAAATACACGGCAGCGTTCGCTGCGACGCTGCAATAGCTGTGCAAGTGCTGCGGTGTTGGTTTTCACTGTATCTGCTGGTTTAATTGTTTCTGCCTGTTCGTTTCTTTGTCCGCCCAAACCGCTCGCCTAAGGGAGGTTTGGAAATCAAAAGGTAGGGCCGGAGTCGAACAGGAAATGAACGCCGGTGTTGCGGCGTTATTAAAGCAGAAAAGTTCAGGAGTGGCTCCAGGAGCCGGCGCTCAGCAAGGGCTTCAATGCCATCTCCTCCTCCAATCCCTCTCTGCTCCTTCTGTCGCTGTCGCGACTAAAACCGAAATCAGCGGTTGTTGAGTGTGGGATGGGAAGTTTGTGTCCGCCGGAGGTTTTCCCCTTCTGATGGCAAGCTCTGCCTTGGATTTGGTGCAATCCCAGCTGTGCATTTCCCCTTGCAACCTCAGCCCATGTGGGAGGTTGTGTGGACAGGGACGGCGTTTGGGTCGGGCGGAGGAGCGCAAGCGGAGCTCACGAAGTTCAGAGCACCTCAGCCCCAATTATGGCACAAGGAATGAAAATAAACAGAGCCCACATAGAGCCCGTGAGAGGGATTTCCCCCCTTTCTAAGTGCACTCTATCTCTCCCCTCCACTATCTCCCTCTCCTTTCCTCTGATCTCCAGGACAAAAGAGCCAACCATCACAGATTCAAAACCAAGCGAGGAGGATATGTACTTAAAATACCACATGGCCAATAAAACCTATTTTACAGCGTATCCCACCTTTAACAAGCAAATTGACCAATGCAAGCAAAAACTCTCGCCCAAAATCCCTTTACAAAACAGCAAAAAAAAAAAACCCAAGCACAAAAAACCCACCTCCGTCGCAGCCATTTAAGGAGCCGTACGATTATTAGAAAAAATAATTGCTCTCCCATTTCAAAAACCCTGATGCTGACAGCCCCACTGCCATCCTGGGCTCCCCAGCCAGAAAGTACGGGGCCACAGATTTCAGGAATTAATTTGGGTTAATTCAGATGGCGAAGACGAGGTGGGCAAAATAACAAGCAATTACCTTTTCCTGCCTTTGAAGAACAATGAATTTGGGACCGGTCCAACTCCAGGAAGAGTGATTACAGATTTTACGCCCAAACCTCCACCTTTTTAATGCATACAACGTATGTATCTGTACATGCATGCTATATGCATACTTTCTCTGTACATACACTTATCTGTATTCCGTAACACTCCACACTTGGAGGTTTAATTAAAGATAAAATTCAATTATTTATTACATGCCCTGCTAATTATTTTTGAAGCTCTGTAAAAGAGAGCAGGAAAGCTACCCAACACAAGGCATAATTAAGCAGAAAGGCAGCATTTGTGTGGTCACTTGGTGGACCCAACATGCAAAACGTTTATCGCTTAACCATTTCCTTTATATTGTGCACCAGGGTGGAAGGGTTCGAATGCGAGGCAGAATTACAAAATCGACTTAAATATATTTTTTGAGGGGGAAATATCCATCGCTATGAGTACTGACCATCCCTTCAGCAGATAATAAGCAATGTTAAATAAAACATGTAACTAAATAGGCATTAAAGGCCTTTTACATACTTGGAAGAAAAGAAAACAGTTTTTCTCTTTTTTTTCTTCCTTTCTTTTTTTTTTTATGCCGCAGACTGCAGGCATTTTGGTCTATCTCTGTCAAGTGCAATTCTTTCTTGATGAATGACAAGGTACGATAATAGGCTGCCGTTACCAGGGCAACCAGACAGCAGAGCTGTGTGCCTTGAATTTTGTCATCTGAAAATGAAACCAGAAGCAAAAGAAAAGCTGAGAATCTAGCGACAGATTAACTCGGGGGGGGTGCGGTGGGGGGAGAGCGCGGGAGGAGGAAGGAGAAAGCAAGGGGGGCACGGGGGGCTAGATTACAAGCAATTAAAATTACTGTAATATGTAGTATCCATGTGTGTGCGTCTGCATTGCCATTTCAGCTACCATTTGTCAATAGGCTTTCGCCCATTTTCACTGCCACTCCCTTTGTTCCAGAAAGATACAGAAAGCTTTAAAAAGTACCTTTCAGACAGCTCCTCCAGCACACCTACCTTCACCATAGCTGTTCCTGAAGTGCTGGCCCCCACCCTGCTCCCAGCTGCACCTCATCCAGTTCCTCCCAGTTCCACCCACCCAGTTGAGGCTGCAGCCTGAAGCTGAGGGTGGGGACCCTGCACTTGTTCTGTGGTTTGTGCTGGGGCAGACAGTGTGGGACCTTACATGAAGTCACCCATCCCATGGCTAAAGAAGAATCTCCAACCTAACCCAATGCAACACAATCCAACACAACCCAACGCAACGCAATGCAATGAAACACAACACAACCCAGTGCAACTCAACACAAAGCAATGCAGCCCAACATAACTAAAGGCAGGATCCAATACATTCCCCTGTGGTTGGGACCCCCTCTGGAAGTCCCTGGGTTAGACCCTGCCAGGAAGGGTCTAATCTGTGTTCACAGATGCAGAGTTAGAGGGCATCCAGCAAAAGGTTGAAAGCAGGAAGACTGAAGAGGAGTCAGTGGCCCAACTCCGATCTGGGACCGACTTTCAGATGTCAGGGTGTCTGGATCTGGGCTTTTACTTTAGGACTGGACCTTTTGGAGATGAGCAGAAACTGTACTAGACTATCTGCTCTATCTTCTCCTTTGTACCCCAAAATATGAATCAAATCAAATCAAATGCAAGTGAGTCTTAGACCTGAAAAAAACGCCCAATCTGCAATGCAGGTATAACATACCCACAGGCCCTCACAAACAAGTGGTAATATTCATAACTGAGACAAAACTTCTCTGCTTAAGCCATATTAGCTGAAACTATATCATATTTCCTCAGCAATGTAACCTGAATCCTCGTAACATTCATGTTTCAGAGTCACCACCTTCCACTCTCTTCATGGATTTTACAGACATCTCTTATCAGCCTCTTGGATCATAAGACAAAACGTCCTCCTACCATTTTGTGGAAGGACTGTTGATAAAATAAGCCTTCTCCAGTTTCTCTGCCCCTCTAATTTCTTTGTCCCTTGGGCAAAATTCCCCATGATCCTTGCACAGAGTGGGTGAATCATCCCTGCTCTCCTACCAAAGAAGGCAGCGTTTTTGCCAACTTTAAAGATGAGGAAACCAGCACGGAGAAAAGCTGCCTGACTCAGACCCTTTGAAGCCAAAGGGACTCTGGTTTTCCATCAGTCAGCTTCGGACCAAGCCTAACGGCCTCCCATGGCTCAGAGAAGTGCATGGGGCAATACAGAATCCTGGCTCAAAACCTCAGGCCTCAGAAAGCCAACTTTCTTCCCCACAAGCTTTCTGTTAAGAAGCCGGTTTAAAATGTAGTTAATTCAATTAAATAAAAAGGCAAAGCAATAAATGTTGCTTAACCAAAATTACCCCACCTTTGCACAGGAAAATTACACTCTAAGAATTACAGTAGTAAAGATGATGTGTTCTTGAAATAAAACTTCATCACCTGTGCATGTCTTTGCATGGGAAGATCAGTGCCCTGATTTTAAAGTATCTAAAGAAACTGACTGTCCTTAGTGTTTCTCCATAGACACCCAGTGTAATGGGTTATAGAAGAATGACTTAATTTTTTTGGCATCTTGACTCTTAGAATATTTTCCATGGAAAAATGAAGTGATTTCTCTCAATATCATCACTTCTATGATTGACTTTTTTGCCATGACAAGTCCAGGACATTTCAGTTATCTTGATTTATTTTTGCTTGACTAGCATCCTATGACTATGTCTACATGGCACTGCGGAGAGGAACCCCTGCTAGCTCTGGCATCAGAAGCAGTCTAGTTGCATCAGCAGCTGCGTTCCACATGGACTAATTAGCTTTGGTTTTCAGGCAGGAATGATGCATTAAGCATAGTTCTGCTAAGTTTTGGATCTAGATGAACTTCAACTCTACGTGACGCATAGCTTTAGCTGCCATCCTGCACAAGTACCAGGGAGCCACAAGTACCACTTCTCCAGCTATGACATGCCAGTTCTACTTTTGCCCCATCTCGTGGGACCAAGTGACACAGGTGACTTTTGCCATACAGCAGATCACGTGGCTGAATGGCAGAGCCATGAAAACCAATGTCTGGGAAGTGCTCCACTCCGCTTTGGGTGCTTGTCATACCTGCCTTGGCCAGCTGGAAAAACAGCCAGGCTGAAAGGTCCTATGTACAAACTTTTCTAGGAGACTTGGCCTATTTACAAGGGAACGTCCTTTGTGTTGTACCAGCATCTGCAGGCACATCTGTAGAAGAGGACCCAAATGATGCTCAGGACCGTGTACGTTCATAGTTAAAAGGTGAGCTCACCTGCCTCACAACTTATAGAGGTCAAAGCAAGAGCTTGGATTGCTGTTAGCAAGAAAAGATACTGGTGTTTTTTTTTCCCCCAGGTTAACAGGTTGCACAAACACACACACACACGAGAGTCGTATGGACTGATCCAAAACTAGCTCTGCCTAAGCCCCCAGTTAGCCAAGCCTCACCATGACAGTATAGAGCACAGATTCCACAGATGGGAACTGAATTAAGACCTCTTAGTTTCAGAGCCATGTCTTAACCACTAGCCCATCCTACTGCTAATTTATAACCTTCCTTTCATGTACCTCTGGGTTAACTCGGCCCGAAGCTGAGTTATGGTTCTTCTTATCCCTAGTGAGCAGAAGGAGCCGTGGAAGAGCACGCTGGAGTTTACTCGGCCTCACGCATCCATCAGCAACATGTCAACCAGTTTCCAGTTGTGGAATCCTTATTAGCGGTGCTGATGGAAGAGGCACATGGAATAGGCGGGGTATTCAAACCCACCATTGAGCCCAGAGAGGTGACAGCTCAACAAATCACCTTTAGATTTGTGAATTCAGCAGATTGTTTCTGGAAGTTGTTGAGAGAAAATAAATATGGAAAACCACAATGTCGTTTCTGAGAGTCACTTTTCAGAGCCTGACCACATTTTAAGTATCTGTTAAGTGATGTCCTTTCTCCTACCGTGCTTCTCGCCAAAACCAACGTCGTATCAATCTTCTGACAAAGACAAGTTTGACGTTGGGATTCCAGACACCAAAACAAATAATACCACCTACAGCTCTCATGAGTCACAGAACTCATGTGATTAAAAAAAAAAAAAAGAAAACCAACAAAAAACACTACTAATTCTTAGTATCAGAGGCGCAAAAAGGGAAATAGCTCAGCTAGTAAGGCTTTTTCTATTTGTGAATGGTCTTGTGTTCCAACGAGAGAGAATGATTCATAAATATACTGATGAAATAGCACAAAGAACGCATTTTTATGTACTCAGTGGACCCAAAGCACAGTCCATTCGGGCATGGTTTGGCCTCCCCGACACCCTCTGGGAGATCTACCTGCCTGAGACGCACAGCTTCCCTTCCTTTATTTGACTTCCACGGGAGCTCATCTGCTCTGGACCTGAGCCAGCTCCAGCCTCAGTTTCTCTCTCCAAACACGTTATGGTTTGCAGACCGCGGCTGGCTCGGTTTGGCCAGCTCTGGACCAGAGAAGCCATGGTCTCTTTGCACCTGCCCACATAGTTAAGTGCTACTCTGCTGCTTACGGTCTGCAGGGAGCCAGCCCAGAAGCGTGTCCTGGATAGGCAGGTCCTCAGCAAGCTTCTCCAAAAGTCCTTCCTGAGAGCTACCCCAGGGACAGTGCAGTATTTGTAAAAGAAAAGTGGGGAATGTGATTCTTCTGGAGAGCCGCAATGCTACACTTACATCCATGGCATCTGGATACTCTGGTTATGGGTACATTAAAATGTATTTGATTGCTGGTATTAAATGAGAGCCTTCCTAGTGCTTCTTGCTCAGAGTGCAGTGTCCAATAAATTAGTTTGGAAATGGCTTTAGACTTCTGCAATAATAGGTTTTTGGCAAGCAACAGGACTCTTAAAAGAACCACTTTATCATTATGAGAAGATCATAAATGAGAGTTAACTCGCTCGTTTGCTAACCATCAAAGGTAATAACAAAATATGAGCCACTTTCAAATGGACTGCCAAGGAGGAAGCTGGGGAAAAAAGCCCTGTCACCAATCCACAGCAGACCAACAAATGCAGGCAAAACATACTGCACCCCTCAGCCCGGTAGATCCTCCTTCTGCCAGATTGCATTGGCACTTTTTTTTTCTCTTTTCTTTAAGCGAAATCGTGGGCAGAGAGAACTGCCTTGTGGGCATCATCTGCAGAGTGTGCTGGAGGTGTGTGCTTCTTGCTTGCTCACAGCATCCCAAAAGGATGATCGTGCTGACTCACGCTGAGACAGCTGGTTGTAGGGACGTGTGTTAAGGAGCCAGCAACTGCTGGACTTCATTGGTGATAAAGTGGCCCTTCGACGTCCAGCAAAGTGGTGAGCAAAATGAATCCGTTGCTTACGGAAATGCACCACTCTGAAAAATAACCCTCTGATGCTGCAGGGAGGGTGGGGGTGTGCATTGATAGGGGATGGAGGGGCTCAAGCTTTAGTGACAAAGGAGACCAAATATGTGGAGTACGACAAGAAACAGCCTATTCAATTAACTCATCTGCTTTCATAACGGTTGGAGAGTCTCCTGCACCTATGTTGGTGAGTGGGTGGGGGTTAAGATAGCTGTCACACTTTGATAAGTAGGCCACTCCGTTATGAAAGATTAAGGCCAGAGATGCAGATACAGCTGAGTGTAAATGAGACTCCCAAGAGTGAAGATCAAAGTTAGTAGGAAAGCCCTAGCAAAGCATGAAAACCGAACTTCCTACCAGGGATCTAAGCACGACAAGGCCAGGGTAACTCTCAGCTTCAGGGCCAGAGGCAGAAGACCTCGTGGAAAGCTGCTGTGCCAAGCTCTGAGGGTCCTCCCAGGGTGCAGGCAGGAAAAGAGGGGTTTCCTCATGGCCAATTGAAAGAACCAATTTTGCAGGCTGGGGAATCATGCTAACAAGCCAAGAGGAGATCCAGCTTTGATATTTCTTGGCATTTTCCTCCTATAAATATGAAGACCACAAGATGTTAATTCTTTGGCCAGAAGAGACGCTCTGGTGAGCAGCAGTTTACGTGACTACAAACAGACAAGAACCCTCCGGGCTTTCTTAAAGCTGTGTTTCCTTCCTGGCCCCA
Organism: Bambusicola thoracicus; assembly: GCA_002909625.1. Lineage (NCBI taxonomy): Eukaryota > Metazoa > Chordata > Aves > Galliformes > Phasianidae > Bambusicola > Bambusicola thoracicus. The sequence goes on from PPHD01018495.1 coordinate 12,141, forward strand.
CTTGTTCAAGATTTGTCTCTGCATTACAACCGGCTGTGGCTTTGTAGGAGATATGGGAAACCCCTTCCACAGCACAGCGCTGGTGGTGCACCCCGTTAGTGCAGGAGCTCATGGTGAGTCGGTCCAAGCATCACATTGTATTTATTGCTCTGCACATCCACTCCTCGGTGACCACAGCCTAAATCTACCCGATGGAACGCTGGCAGGTTCTCATTGCTGTCAATAGGGCCGTGTTATTACCTTCGTGGTTTCCCTCACTCTGTGATTGGCTTCATCTGAAATCTGGGGCAAATCATTCCATTTCCCCGTGCCTGTAGAAGAGGGGTTTAGCATGCTTGTTTTATTTACCTTGCAAGTTGTAACGCAGCCATCGGGCCCATCTCGCCCGAACATCTGCTGATCTACTGCTCATTACCACATTGTAATCATTAAGTTTGTGGAAATACAGTTTGTCAGCGGTGGGAATGAGGTCTGCACTGATGTTCTGGTCAGAGGGAACAATAAGAGAGACAGTGAAGAGCTGGTTTGGCAATGGCACTTCTCACTTTTCATATCCCAGCCTCCTTTAATTAACTTTTCTGGAGCACGTCGAGAAAGAAGGATGGAAGTCGGAGCTCTGCTTGCGGATGCTCTGATTGCAGCAAGGCTCTGCTCACAGCAGCTGCTGCTCACTGCTGCTCTCAGGGCAGGGGGAGGCAGGAGGAATCTCCCACTGAAATGCCAGCACTGCATGCAGTAGCACTGCTTAACCCGGGCTTAGAAATTCTGCTTCAAACAGACTGTTTAATGGGCAGCGGAGCATTCTGAGCAGCCTATGGGGAAGTAGGGCTGCACCCCGCACCAGCTCTGGACAAGGTGGTTAAATGGGGGCACAAAGCCACATTCTGCCCTCCATCATAGCTTCAGCTTCCCTTATACCCTTGGGGTTAGAGTTTACAGCAGGAGATATGTCCGTTGCTGCCTTATTGTCCACTCTCCTTCATTTTTCTGCTCTGCTTTCACATTTTACTCTCACCCTTCTTATCACTTCTGAACTCCCATTAAATGCCTCTAACTTCAGGGTAGTGTGACATTCCCCCTTACCCTTCAGCTCTGGGCACCGCAAGCAGAAGCCAACCTCACCCCCACGAGGGATTTCAGCTGAGTCATCGGACTGCAGCCGTAAATCTGGCAGAACACGGGGCTGGCTGCCACCGGCACCAGGAGCAGGGTCTGAACCTATCTCAGAGCTAGCTGACCTGGGTACGTCAGCCAAAACACGTGGCATGCCCTTCTCCATGCTCTAGCTCAGCAAGAGCCCTACAAACTCATCCTGAGCTCTGCGCTCCTGCATTCCCGCCCCACCATTACCTGCTGCAGCAGCTTTAGCTCTGGCAGCCGATCCCTCCGACCGACAGCCGTGATGGATTTCCAGCAGACATCACCCACAGGAGGCTCCGTTTTGTTCCCCTCCTCCCATTCCTGCAGAAAGCCATCCCGAACTGGGTGCACATCCAGCAACTTCCAGGAGAGCTGGAATGATTTACATCAGCTGGGGATTGAACCAGATTATGTTTAGCTTTAGCCCCCTGTTTCAGAAACAACAATGTTATGAATAATCCTTTTATGTTCATACATCTTGTATAAATATCTGAAACATGTATAAAAGCGAGGGGAGGAGGGAATTCATTAAGGTGGTCCAGGGGAATATTGCTCTGGGAAAGAAGGGGCTGCTTAGGAGATGTGAAATCATTTTATCCCGTTGCTTTTAATTAATTAGAGGTCTGAGCTATATGTAAGGAGAGCTTTCCAGCCGGTGATTGGCATTGGTTGGTGGGAGCATCTTCCTGAGGAACTCGTGGGAGCACTGCTGTGTTAGTCCAGCTGCCCTCAACTATGCGGGATAGAGATTCTGCCGTATTTTACTGCGAAATTCCCACCAGGCCAGGTCCGAATCTGGAATCAATAGTAATCCTTCAGTAGAGTTCAATGGACTTCAGGGCAGGCCCCATGTGCCCGTTATTTAAAGTAAATAAAAGGGAGAAATAGCGAGTCAAAATGTGACACCGGCGGTGATTTTAATAAAACCCCCCTCATTTTTTTAAAAGAGACCTCTTTGGGCCTTTTTTTTAACGACAAAACAGTGAATGCATTGAATTTGGGGATCAATTACATCATGTCACACTGATTTCATCTGGTTACCGCATGTTATTGGTGGGAACGTAACTCGATGCAACTCGGTGCAGCTTGTGGCGCGCTGTGATTTATTACGATTTCAATGATAAAGCACCCAAGAATGTTCAGGCAATTGGATTACCCCACTGACGGAATGTTCAGACATCTATTTTTGGAGGAGATGCCACTCTGTGCGATTTTAGGTGGACCGATCCACTGTTACTGGGGGGGG
>PPHD01018496.1:0-14526 GCA_002909625.1 Bambusicola thoracicus
CATTGGCTAAGCACCACCTTGCCCTTTCCTACACAACCAAACTGCAATAGAAAAAGAACAGTGGCAGCACAGCGCCACTGGAATGATTTTATCTCATTGTGATACTTGACCACTTAGTGCTGGTCCATCCTCTCCATGCAGCAATAAGATGTTGGCACAGGGTGTGTGGTGCATGTCAGGTGCATGTGGGACATGAAAGTTTTGGAGTACAGCCTACCTGAAGCCTGTCATTGTATTCTGAAGCCAGCATGCTATCACCTCCAGTATTACCAGGGAACAAATCACCATACAAAACTTTATTTCTGTCAGCTTGGTCTGAAGTCTGGCACTGGGGCTGGTCTGAATAGCCAGCTCTTCTTTTTGCTTTGGCTTTAATCTGAACCAGTGAAGAAACACCACAATTCAGCCTGAAGTGATATGAATTGATTCTGTTTCCAAAATAAAAGAAAAACCGAAGCCTCCCATCAACAGCAAATAGAAATATTGTGCTTGTAAAACATATTTGACTCTCCACCCTAAAGATTCAAATTCATGTTTCCTGTTGCCTGGAGAATACTCTTAACCCTAGGCTTGTGTGTTTACCCAGTGGTCCATATATTTTATATAAAGCGACGTCACCAGAGAAGCCCGAGGATGGACCACTCTGGAATAACCTGCAGCCCAGCAGGTCAGCCATCTTGTCTAGCAATCTTGAAACACAGGTCCTTACCTCCCCTGTCTTCTTTCACGCAATTTGCTCTGAGCGTTGATAGTGCCAGCAGTAGGTCTGGTAGTCTATTCCTGAACACAGGAGGAAAGCCAGCTTAAGAAACTATTGTCTGACGGTGTTAAATTTTGGAACCACTGGTTACAATTTCCTTAGTGATTTTGTTCTGTGTGTGTTTGTGCCAGTAGTAATGGTTGCTCAGCTCCCAGCAAAAGTATTCAATCCACAAGGCTTTTCTTGTTAGAGGTGATAGAAGGAACTGCTGTGTAACTAGTACTGACAGATTCCACTTTTCTACGTGCAAAACATAGTCCTAAACCAAAGAACCCTTTGTGTATAAGGGTCAAACTCCACTGTTGTTAACATGCATTTGTTTCTTCTTATTAAAGTATGTGTGAATAAATATACCTACGGGTGTTTGAAGCACTTCATGGATCAGTGGTTCTATGTGAACAACACTGTGCTTGTCAGACCAGTGTAAATCTGGGATTTCTCCGAGGAGAAATGTGCTAGCGTGCCCATCATGTTCAGAAACTCCCACAGCCTGGATACACTCCAGTGCTGCTGCTTAGGGACAGCCTGCATTGAGCTCATACAGTGTCTGGGTCTCTCCACCCTGGATAAGCACTGCTCCCTGGATGTGATTTAAAGACATCTTCTTTATTCCTGAGCAGAGGGAACTTGCTGCATGATCCCCATCCTGCATGGTGAGGTGATGGACGCCTTACTCAGTTACTGCAATACACCATCAGAGAGCTAGCTACATGTGGTGTTCTCCTGGGGGCCTTAAACAAGGTAAGTGGTGCTTCTTTTACCACCCCAAGGCCTATTTCACAGCAATGCCCCACTCCATGTGTTGCTAACCTATCCTTGAAAATAATAAAACTGTAGCAAATAGAAATGAATTCTTTTCTGATCCTAAATACAACTGCAGAACAGGAACCTATACTGCTATGTGCCCCTTGTAGAAGCACTGAGCTGGGCAATGCTCAGTGTCTGGTCATGTGGGTGGGAGCAGTTATCTCCTTGCTTTATTCTTGTAGTCTGAAGATGCTTTCATGCTTTGTGAATTGTCAAACTGCTAAAAATTTGTAGCAGGGCTGTGACTTGTCTTAAAACTATGAGTGAGGCTGAGCTGTTTTAATAGCTGTTAGCATTGATGTTAGGAAGAAGAAAGGCGTGCTTTTTCCTTACATTTTTGGCAGCACTTTTGTATGTATCTATAAAGCATGATCAAAGCTCCTTATGAACCTTTTCTGTACAAACTAAAAGAGCTGTACAGTACAAGGCAGGTGTTTTGAGCTGTATTTCCATTTTCCCCTGCTGACATCCATTATGATGGAGACTGCTCTCACCTGACAGAACTGTTCAAGCATCTCCCATGGACTCTCCAGGCACAATCCCTGGCTCACAAGCTATTTCTACTGCCCCTTAAACACAGGAAAGATACAAAGCAGAGAAAAAGCACTAAAAAACTCAGTAACAGATCTGTTGGAAGGTACATGAGACTCACGTTGAGACTCACGTAGCTGGAGGTCAGTTAGTCCAGCCTATTCCAAGCAGGGCTAACTTCCATGTTAAAATTGCTTGCTTAGGACCTTGTCTAGCTGAGTGCTGAAACTCTTCAAGGATGGATATAACAGAATCACAGACTTGTAGGGGTTGGAGGGACCTCCGGAGATCATCTAGTCCAACCCCCTGCTAAAGCTGGTCCCTAAGTAGGTCACATAGGAAAGCATCCAGGTGGGTTTTGACTGTCTCCAGAGAAGGAGACTCCACAGGCTCTCTGGGCAGCCTCTTTCAGTGCGGTCACCCTCACAGTAAAGAAATTGTTCTGCATCCTCTTTGAATAACTTGTTGATGGCAAAGACATTTTCCTCCTGACCAGTAATGGCTTTAAATTGCACCTGGAGAGGTTCAGGTTGGATATTAGGAAAAATTTATTCTCTGAAATAGTGGTGAGGCATTGGATCAGGCTGCCCAGGGAGGTGGTGGAGTCACTGTCCCTGGAGGTGTCCAAAAAAACATGTAGATATGGCACTGAGGGACATGGTTTAGTAGGTATAGTAGTGATGGGTTGATGGTTGGATTAGATTATCTTAATGCTCTTTTCCAACTTCTTTGATTCTATGATCTTCAGTGTCTAGAGACAGCTCTAGACTGTTAAACAATAGTTAAAGTTGAAAAATATAATATACAGAGCTTAAATGAACTGTTGTGAGCTCAACTTGGTGTTGCTACATTTGCTTCATGGCCAAATGAAATTCTGTCAACTGTGAGACCTGCATGGAGCCAGGAGTTTGACTTGATAATCCTTATGAGTCCCTTCCAACTTGGGATATTCTGTGATTCTATGATACTCTTTCTTGTTCGGTACCTGCATCACTTATGGAGAACTATCATGAGTGCCATGTCATGCATGAAATCTGTACAAGACTTTTACCAAGGCAGTGAAGCAGTGGTGTAATGCAAAATGACTGAAGTTAGTAACACTTGGGTGTTTTTTTTTTTGTCACGAAGCAAAGGTGACTTGGTGAGAGAATGGGAGAAAAGGATGTTCGCAGAAAGCTGAGCCCAGAGAAAGGAGGACAGAAAGCAGGCAGAGAGACAGCCCTGGCTGGCCGGGTCTCACCTGCAGAGGCTGAGAGAGGAGGTGGGGTGGGGACTCTCCTGGGCAAGCAACTGCTGCCCTCCAACAGCAAGGGGAAGAAACCCCATGGGCTGCCCGGGAGAGGGCACTGCTGCCCTGCTTTTGGGATAAGACAGAGAGAAAGGCATGCAAACCCTGCCTAGTGGAATGAACCACAGAGTGCATCTGGGTAGACTGCTGCATTCTGCCTGTGACTGGAGCCTGTGCTACACTGCATGGTTTAAAACGGTATCTTCAGAACATAATCAACTCTATTATTAAAAGCTTCCTTATTGCTACGTGTATAGAGTGTGCTGAAGAATTATGGTGTTCAAACAGAAGGAAACAGGCTGCATCCATTTGAAGATAAATCACATCAAACAGGCAATTAAAATGTCCCCATCGGTGAGGCAGAGAGACCATGGAGAGTGATTGCTGAAACAGCAGAATCTAACGCTTAAAGTCGTGTAGCGTAGAGAAAAAGATTTTGATAATGACTGAAGTGAAAATTAACACTTTAACAATTGTGCGTAACGTGCCCAGTGAAGTCATTTGTGTGGCGGCACTTTTATCCGAGGTAAACTGCTTTGCTGATGTGGTATTTTACACCGGGTGCCAAAGGACAGCCCTTTAAGTTAGGAAAATATATGTTAATTTTAAAAAGACAAAAAACTTCTATTTCACAAAAGCTGTAAGACTTCTTAAGTAGGGCGATTTATTACAAGATACAGGTGCTCTGTGGAGCGAGGGAGAAAGAGCTGCTTTGCATGACAAGAAAAATTCCCATATGGATTGTAATGAGAATACCAAAGTACACTGAAAACAAAGGAATTTGAATATAAAGTGAAATATAAGAAAATGAAACAGTAGATGAGCTTTGTCTCAGTCTTTCTAAAAAATAATAATCAGAAATCTGAGATAAACAGAGGGAAGTAGATTTACAGAAATCTTTGTACAAATTTTATAGCATACCTTACCTTGGAAGCATTAAAATATAACAAGGGAAAGACTAATTTAATCTTTCAATTTACCAATAGAGCCTGAAGTCTCTTTACGTAGTCTTTAAATTTCTATTTCTGTTGTCTAAAGCAGCCATCACAAATATCGAGACAAAATGCAGCACATTTCAGGCTCAAAAGTAAATGGTACATCAACATTAAAATGAAACCTTACTGCGGTGTCCTGACCTCAGCAGTCTAGGGTGGATTGGTTCTGCATTTTCCTCAGGTATATTCCTCATTTGAAACTATCTCCCCTTCATGTTTCCCACACCGTCTAGAAGAGCTTAAAGAATTCTTTGTTTCCCCTTGCCAAGGGTAAGTGAGAATGTTGGGATTGATTCTCAGTCTGTAGCTAAAGAAGATTTCTCGGTTATTATTGATGTTCTTCATTGTTCCTCAGTAAACCAGCTCAGTGAGTATTTATAGCTGCTGAGATCTCCCAGAAGAATGCTTTGGTACTCTGTGTTCAGACAGCTCATATAAATACTTTGACTACCTGTTGCCTCTTTTTTTTAGCATCTTTGTGTTTTTCCTTGGTTCAGTCTCCCCTTCGTGTGGCCTCTCTAACCTCTCTCTGAAAGAAAGAAACGAGAGAAATACAACGAAATTGTAGACCAGGTTTTTCAAAGGCTACCCTCTTAAACGAAATTCATTTTGAGAGCACTTGCTCTATGAATATAACTGCTGCAGTCACTGGTTTCAGCTGCCTCTGTTGAGGCTGCCAAAACAAAGTTGCATAAAGATAAATGTTCCTTTGTTGTGTCCCTGTTCCCTACACGCGTATCCCTTGTTGGCTGTGGGAAAGGAGTGTGTGAAAAGAGTTGATGCCATCGGGGAAAGGAGCCATCTCCTGAAGTCAGTCCCAGGCTGAGGTCACTCAGGGGATAAATACTTTCCCCCAAAGGCCTGTGGCTCCTGAGAACTAACTGTTTGCTTTGCCTGTCAACAGGATTTTCTCTGCTCAATATATCAAGCCCCAGAGACCAGCTGGCTGGTTTGATCTGCCCGTAGTAATCAGCTGGCATCTTTCAGGTTTGTAGCCGTTTCTTCTCCTCTCGTTAGCACCCCAGCATAAGCCAACTGAAACATCTATCAAGAAAATCATTGTTAGAACCGCTACCCTCATCAGCCAAAGACTGGCGCTTGCCTTTGTTGAAGAAATAAAGTGGTAGTTGAAAGCCTAAATACCGCAGGCCATATTTTGGTTGCTATAAGTCAACTTAGTTCCATTGGGTTCAATTGTCTGTGTTGATTTATGCTGTCTGTGACTCAGGTTTTTAAAAGCCTAATTGAAGGAAATTTGGAAAGAGTATTTCTCATTTATCTGCTTAAAATCAAAGTTACTGATAAGATCCGTAACAGCACAGACAAGCAAACTCCAATGATTTTCCTAATTTAGAAAAGGATATAGGAAAAACAATGGTCGAGTATACGTGAGAAGTAAGTGTTAAAGAAGATTAGCTAGCATAGGTGTTATATTTTGGGTTTTGATTGGCATGCCTGCTTACAAAGTAGATGTTGTACTATTTTGTGTTTTTCACAATGCATTTTTTTTAGCCTCTACTGTACCTGCATAAGCTGGAATTCAGTCTGAGGGCCTCTTGAATATTTTCACAAGAATCATCTCTGTCTTCTGATTCTGGAGACTTTAAGGTCCCTCTTTTTGACTTTGTTTTCTGTCCTGAGTTACCAAAGACATAATGGTTTAAAAATCAATCAATCAATCAATCACAGATATTAGAGCTGTTTTTTGATTATTTTCAAGCAAAAAGGAAAACAAAAACAAAACAACCCAAAACCTAAAAGCAAAACAAAACAAAAACCAAAAAGCAACAACAACAAAAAAACACCTCTACAGTAATTTCTAGCATAGTAACACTTTATACATATAAATTATTATGGCAATGAAACCTCCCAAGTTTACCGAGGGCTAGAATATAGTTTGGACTGTAAATACTCACAGAGTGAACTTCAACTTTCAAATTTGTTGCACACTGATGTAAGTTTCTATGAGATGCAACCATTGAAAGTGTCTCTCGAATAATGGATTAGTCTAGTCTGCTGAAAGTGCAGCAGATTCATATAAATATTTCGAGTTTCCCAATTAAGATTTTACTTTCGAGTATGGGTGTGGGAAGGCTGATACTTCCATTCCACCAAGAGAACGAAAGCCAGGCAATAGTGAACATAGTGAATAAGGTGAACAGTGTCCTTTTTAAAGTACATCATAAAGAAGTGAAAAATTATTTGAGTTTGTGCAAGGTAAAGCCTTACCTCATGGTATCTATTGGATAGAGGGCAGCTTTGGAGTGGGAACAGACACATTTATTTGTAATTCAGCTGCCAGCAAGCTGGATGACCATGGAAGCTCACTGTACTTTTTTTCTATATTTCAATTAATTCATCTGTTGAAAAAAATCTTTCCCCAAAACTCTATTGTAACATATTGCACTGTACTGAACAGAGTAAGTGGAACTGTGTATTTTTTAAGACTCCTGGATTGTACCAACCTGCTGGCTTGCTCCTTTTGGACAGCTGCTTCTTCACAGTGACTGGAACTCGAGCCAGTGCAGCCAACTCAGTAACGAAGTCCCACTCTGCTTCCTGCACATAAGGATAAAGCAGCAGTCAGTTAACACAGAATGGTTTGATTCTGGATTATGTTATCGTACATGGTGTGACAAAAACATTCATGTCATTGCAGAAGCATGGGAAACAATATGGTACAGCTTCCCTTTAACAGCACTTGACACAAACATGCTGAGAGCATCTGATGAAGAGCAGGAGATGTGCTGTGCAGCCTGCCTAATCACATATACATGGCATTTGGACCTGACCCTCCTTGTCCTGGCTGTGAACTCAAGCACACTGATGTACAAGTAAGAAGGTTGAATAGACTCCATCTGATTAGACAAAGATGTTCAAGTAACCAAAAAATAAGCCTGAACTTGCAATGGACGTGATGCAGAACCGTCAACAAGTAAGCTAAAGAATATAATGTGTCTCTCATTTCCCAGGTTCTCTTTGTAGGAAATGGTTTCAGGCTGTTAACTGCCTGCCTGTGTTACTGGATCCTGAGCTTCAACAGTGAATCTCTGCACTAATGTCAACTGGGACAGCGAAAAGACCCTTACAACCTGTCAACCAATGACTGGAACAACAGATGCTTTGTCACTGACTGATTCAGGTTGGTAAGTCATGTTATCCTGATTTACCTTCAGCTGATTCTCCATCTCACTTTCTAGGTGATGCAATCCCAGCAGCTTCTGTTTCAGAAACTCCAGACGAATTTGTTGGTGCAGTTCAAACTGAGTCAGAACCTTCTTTTGCTGCAGCACCATCCTGGTAGAGGGAAATTTGAAAGTACCTGTGTTGTTCAGGATCACAGAATCATAGGGGTTGGCAAAGACCTCTGGAGATCATCTAGTCCAAGTCCCTGCTAAAGCAGTTTCCCTCAATTCAAGAGAGGAATACAGTGCTGGTGAAGTGCAACCAGAAGATTTTGTAGAAAGGCTCATTAGCAGTATCAGCTCATCCAGTTTCTGCTGTGACAAATAATTTTGCTATAGATCTTTAATTAGTTTTTGTTATTTTAAGAACCTGCCTTGGGCCACCACAGTACACAAGCTCCTTTCTCGGAGGCTGGAACTGCAGCAGTTTGGTTTGTCCATGCCTGGAGTTCAGCTCTAATTTTGAAGCCTTTTTTTAGAACCATTCTATGTTTTCTGCAATGAATCAAGGCTATCTGCATGCCAAAGAGACAAGCTGTTAGAGGATCAGGTGTGAGGATAAGGGATTAAGAATTAGTCATTTCATTCGGAGCTCTTTAGTATTAGGTTGACACTGAGCCAGAAACATGATAATTAGAAACCTGGTGTTGGGAGCATTGACAGCTATATTCTTTGCTTGTTTTAGTTTGCTGGTGAAAGATTAATATTAATATTGTATAATCTGAATGGCTGCAACTTTGCTAAATCTGTAATTCTCCCACTCTCTTGCCTGGCCTACCTTGAAGCAAAACTGTCAATCACTCATCGCATTCCTTGGGGAAGGAGATAACACAAATTGTTTCTGACATCTCCACACAATGCAGTTTCTGTTGTAACGGTCAATGCTTACAGAAGGTTAGCTTTCAAAATTTGCTCTTTGAACTCACACTCATAACCTTTCAAGGGCAAAAGCAAATACAAATTTCCACTGAGTATAAAAGGAATTAGATAATGGAAATTCTGTCATTGATTTAACAGCCTGGAAGAATTTGGGATTTGACCCTAAAAGAAATCATACGGCAACATGAAACTGAGTTTTGACTAGCAGTTATGAGATCAACTTAGATGCAGAATAGTTGCATTTTTAATACCCTATTTTCTAACTGAATGCAGTCCAATTTAATTGTATTTTATTTTGAACTAGTAAAATAGGTTATGGATGAAAAAAATGAAACAGCTAGAAGGGAATTTACATGTCAGAATAAATGATGAGCTTGATAATGAACATCTAACAGATATTTTCTGAAGCCCTAGATGAATTTATTTCTATATTAATTCAAACAAGGATGAAAAACAGAAAGCAGCAGAATGTCTAAAAATGAATTAACCACTTTAAAATGTCAAAATTGCACATGCAGTGTTACTTTGGATAATAATGAAGAATAAAGAAATAAATTAATTACAAAATATATATTATGTGCATATCACTTTGCAAGTCCTGCAAACTTATACCTTTATAATATAGATTTTTATGACAATTAATTCTTTGGATTTATGGTGCTTTTTGTCCAGTCTAAATTCCATAAAACCAATAATATATGAAACATGATTTTTATCTAATTAACATCTGAGGCGTTCAAGCCTAAATTTTGTGCAAACAATCTCAATCATCAAAGGCATTCAATGAAATCCTCTTGCTGTGTTGAATATTATTCGTCCTTCAAAAATGTTATCTTCGTTATGGTATATATTTACTCAACAGCAAATTAATATGTACTTTTTATATTTAAAGCAGAAAAGATGGAATATAATGAATTGGACAACAGCAATTCCCATTCCACATTTACATTAAATTTCTTTTAAAATTTGGTGTATGTTTTGGCATTGCTTTTCATTCTCTTTTCAAACTGTCTCCATACAGTTTTTCAGTCTGTAATCAACGAGCACCCAAAGTTCTGTTTAATAAGAAAGTAATTCTTTGAGATCAAAGGGTAGAAAAATTTGGCAACAGATATTTCTTTTCCAACAAAGACAAAATATAAAACGTAAACCTAAAACATATATTCAGCTAGACATTGATATAAATCTGCTGAAGTCAAAACATCTCAACAGCCAGCAGTGCTTCTGCTTGCTCTTACCTTTGGTGGACTGTGGATGATACATTCAGGATGTCTTTGGTCTGTTTTTCTTTCAGTGCTTGTTCATTCTCTTCTTTCTTTCTAAGTCTGTACCTTTCACTTCTTTCTGCTGAAATAGCATTTCTGTAAAATCTTCTGCTCAAAACTACAAACTCTACTTTGAGTTCTGGCAACCAGGCAATCTATGTTTTGCATCAGTACAAATTAATCCCTGTTCTAGGTAGTCTTTCCAAAGTCATCGCTCCTTAAAGATCTCAAGCACACACGCTTGCTCTGCCACTGTGATTTGTTGTACCATCAGACATGAGGTTGTGCACTGAGAGGTTTAGCTGAGATGGTAATGTCAGTGAATTCCCACTTATCTGCTTCTCCCACTAGGCTAAGTGATTAACACAGAATTGCAAGGAGAAATTTTATGAAAATACTGTCAGATAAAAAAACCCTCAATCACTCTGAGGCCTGAGGATGCCTAACGCTGCACTTCCCTTCATTTGAAGATGAAGTAATTTCAGTACTTCCACTGATGCTCACACTCTGATTAATTTCTTTATTTGCTGAGCGGGGTCTTGAACTTTGCCTCCAAAGTCCTGCCTGGTAGCAATCCGCTGGATAGGACCCCTTTCCTCATACCCACTGTTGTGGACCACTGCATTTGGTGATGCAAATGTAAATAAAAATAAGGAGAGAAATGGACGGGTATACAGAACAAATTAAGGTACTTAACATTCATCTGGGGAGTATCTAACCCTTTCTGAATGCTGGGAGAGGATGGCAGGCATCTCTGAGGCTGACAGTGTATTTGGTGAGGGGAACCACTCTCTCCTTGTGTAGTAATCATGCTGGGAAAGCTCCTAACAGAACAGGCCCTTCTAAAAGTAAAGAAACATGTATATCCTGCCTCCTGGCTAGATGACAGGGCTTAGCCCAGGGGCAGAGCTTCCAGCTGCTAAGAATCGCAGTGGAAAATTTCAGTGCTTCTGGGGGCAACACAACAGTTGAAGAGAGAAAGGTGTGGGGCCTACATCACAAATCTGGACTTCGGTTAAAAAAGGACTTATACATACTAGAGCATCAAAAGCGCTTATTAGACCTATTTCTCTCTCTTAATATGTGAAGTACTAACAAAGCAGAAGTAGTTACTTGCTATTACTTAAAAACTGGGCCACGTTAGACCACGCACATGTATCTTTGCAATATTTTTCACTGTATTAGTTCATTTGAGCTTTCAGTTTCAGCTTAGTTTTTCTCAGGCCACCAAAATCTCAAACATGCCTATGTTTACTACCAACATAAATACTCTCATCTTCCCTCATGCCTGCAGGCTTACAATGCAGGAGAGAAATGTATTTTTCTTCAGTTGAAAAGAAAATGTGCTCCTTCAGTAGCTGCTTACACATGTAATTTTCTTTCTCATAGTTCACATAATGTCAATTCATTGAAACAATATATCTGCACAAACACTAGAAGAAAAAATGGTATAAGGAGTGGTGACCAGAAGGCTCTCTGTGGCTCTAGTGACCAGTATTCCAGGTCTTTCAGACTATGTGGGAGACTAGATGTCAGCAATACGAAAACACCCATGAAACAAGAGCAGTTATGTATGTAATGACAGTGGATCATTTCAGCTCAGTCACATCAGAGAAGTGCTTAGCAGTGGGCTTCAGTTTTAATTCCTGCTTATCACAGAATAGCTTAGGTTGGAGGGGACATTAAAGATCATCTAGTTCCAACCTCCCTGCCATGGGCTGGTTGCCAAACACTAGATTAGGCTGCCCAGGGCCCCATCCAACCTTGTCCAGAGATGGGGCATCCACAATCTCTCTGGACAACCTGTTCCAGCACCTTCCTAACCTCTGAATAAAAAATTTCTTCCTAACATCTAACCTAAGTCTACTCTCTTTCAGTTTAAAGCCATTTTCTGTTGTCCTGTTACAGACCATGTAAAAATATGGTGCCTCTCCTGCTTGTAAGCTCCCTTTAAGTACTGGAAGGCCACAATGAGGTCTCCCCAAAGCCTTCTCTGAGGAGAAGAGCCAAGCTAGACTAGCCCAGCTCCCTCAGTCTTTCTTCATAGGAGAGGTGCAACCAACCTAAATCAAAGGAATTTTAGACTCTGTTTGTAGTCAGCTAAATCAAGGTCACAGAGGTCTTTAGAGAGACTTAGTGAGAACATGAATAACTGACTGCCTTGCTGGCTGCCAATATCTAAAACACAGGTCATCAAAAATCCCTGCACACATTTTTGCCTGTTACTTCAGCTTCCAATTTTAAGGCTTCAAGGTCCATAACAGGCCACTGTAAAACAGATTCAACCTCCTATAACCAATGAGCATGGCTAGCTATTAACAGGAGCTCAGAAATCCTTCCTACCAAAGTATGTGGATAGGTTTGTTCCTCTTCAGAAATCCTCTTCTTTGGTTAAATACTCAATCCTACTTAGAATTGTTAATTTAAGTTTTAGAAAAAGCATTCATTCAACCACTCCATGTGTCTGAAATACTTCAAAGCTTCTGTCATTCTACTAACTTGCTAACTTCATTTAGTACCTTTAATTAAAAAAAGAAAAAAACACCACAACAATATCTTATGGCTGTCAATATCATACGTACCTTGTAAGGATTTCAGTTGCTGAAGTTTTCTGCCTTCGTAGTCTTCTGTGATTTTTCCAACTTGCTGATAGTAGTTTTCTACCAGTCTATTGATATTATTGCTGGTCCCATATACACTTTCTACAGCAGCTTCTACGAGTTTCTCCTGTATTACATATTACAAAAAACAACTCATTTTCTAAGCAAAAACTAGGTGTTTTGATCTGTCTAAAACTGAAGACCAAAATTAATATTGTATACGCATACAAGATTGTAGATTTTCTGCTTTAAAAATGTGACAAACTGATATGCTGGAACACATGAAAAATTACAGTACAATCTTTCTAATCACAGACTTTCAGGGGTTTGAAGGGACCTCAAGGGACCATAAAGTCCAATCACCCTTTTAAAGCAGGTTCCCTACAATAGGTTGCACAGGCAGGTCCAGAATAGGTCATCCAGACAGGTCTTGAGTATCTCCACAGAACTAGACTCCACAACCTCTCTGGGCAAACTGTTCCAGAGCTCCATCACCCTTACCATACAGAAGTTCTCCTGCATGTTTGTATGGAACTTTCTTTGTTCAAATTTTAGGCCATTGCTCTTTGTCCTATCACTATACACCACTGAGAAGAGCCTGGCCTTGTTCTAATGTGCCTCACCTACACGTGAGAAGGGACTATCCTTCTAACTGTTCAATCTTCACAGTCCTCTGCCTGTAAACCCAAATACCAGCAAAGTAATTTCTTTCTTTTTTTTTTTTTTTGGTAAATCTAATAAAATTTTCCTTTATGCGGAAAATTCAAATGTTTGCAATGATTTTATTAATCTATGAATTAAGCTGTTAAGCTGAATACTATTAATTAACTTTAAACTCTTTGTCAATAGATTGTCATCTCCATTTCTTTCTCATTTTTTTGATTTTCTGTCATCAAGAACTTTCTCAGTGCTTTAATGTTCTGGGGTTTGGTTTAGTAAAAGCTCTTTTGACTGCTATAGTGAATCACTAGAAAATAATGTACTTTGACATAGGTGTTAACTCTTTAAATAGTTTGCAAGTTATCTTCGGTTTTAAAACGGGTTGTAACGTTGTCCTGCTGATACTTTTAGACATAGGATAATGCTTATGTGGAGCTGCCCTCCAATTTATCCAAGCAGAACTCAATTTTTTAAGAAAGCTGCTATTGAACACTTCCATACCTTGAACTCCTGTTCATCATCTGAACTGTCTTTTGCAGCTTCCTGTCTGGCATGCTGCAGCAATGTCCGTCCAACCACTTTCTCCATGTGTTGCTGAAGAAACTGAAGAGCTTCTTGGATTTCTGTTACTAACTGCTGGTGAAATTCTAAATGGGTTTGCTGTGTTTCTTCCTCAAGTTTCTCTTCCTCTTCCAGAATGTGAGACTCCTGGTAATTAGACAAGATGATAGCAAGCACTGCCATTCAAGTGAACTCACAACTTTAGCCAGCATCACTCTGAAAGAAAGTCCTACAGCCACTCAGAAAATCACTGTTTTAAGCCTTAATCTAATTTCCAGCATAATTTTACATACAGTTACTTAATATATTTGTTTTGGCACCAAGATTATTGCCTCTGTCATCATAAGTACAAGAACAGCAGTATCCTGTCCCATCAGTCATATCCAAGTGATGTATTCCAGTTTTCATATTTGCACTTTTGCATTCCGTCTTACTTCTATGCAAAAACAGTCAAGCTCAAACACCCTGACTGCAAGAAGGGACATCTGTGGGTACCTTGATAAATAGCACAGGAACAAGGCAAAGACACAGTTATGCTTCTCATACAATTTTGAGAAAAAGTAGGTATATTTGTGCTAAGTACTTAATAGCAAGAAGAGACCACTGGCACTCTTGCCATCTATAATATCCTTGTGAGGAATTCTGCACCTTAGCAGCATATTCTTTCATTTTGAAAAAAATCAAGTGGCTTTTAAGTAGGAATCTAGTAGCTTTGCTTGGTGTTTTCTTGTTCTTTTATTAGAAAAAAAGACATCAGAACAAACTGTATGCCAGTTTTAAAACCAATGACATTCACATTTCTTTTAGGCTGAAGAGTTCTAGTCTCTTAAGCTCTTACAACCATCCTTGCCACTATTTTCTATGCTACTTTTCAAATTCACTTCCACTCTAAGCTCTCTTCAGCACACAAGAGGACACGCTCAACAGCACAACCTGTTCTTTCTTTCCCCTGTGTATTACAGTCTTCCACAGACTGCCCTCTATTGAGTTGCAGA
>PPHD01018497.1:0-14526 GCA_002909625.1 Bambusicola thoracicus
AAAACATACCACAAATATTCTTCTGTGTTTTTTTGTCATTGTAAGCATATAGTTATAATACAGTTCAATTAACTCTGAGCTACATCTTATGCACTGCCTTTCAACTTTCAGACTGTAATAACAACAGCCTTCTTATGATAATGTAGAGATTAGTAAATAGTTGGGAAGAAAGGTGCTTATGTATGTATGACTTTTGACAGGCCTGTGAGTGACATTTCTAGTCTCAGTAGAGGCAAAGTGGGCAGAATTGAGTACTGTGGGGAGCAAAAGACATGAGAGCACAGGAGAAGAGAATGAATGTCACTGTGTGGGAAGGAATATGGAGTTGAGATGCATCAGTAGAAATGCAAGCTTGCAGCGTCTATTGCTTGTGAAATGTGTCTCTTGGGGTGAGGGGTTTCTGTTTAAGGCATGGCTTGATAATAATTCTCTTTTAAGTGCTGGTCTCATATCCCTTCCCTTAAAAATACCTCAATGCAGTAGTGTTTGACCAACTTCCACATTAAAGAAGTTTAGGAAAATACATTTGAGGTGATTCTAGGTCTGAGAATGAAAGATCTACTTTCGTAAAAAGTGAAGTTGGAAAAGGACCCTGTAGAGATCCTCTAGTCCAACCTCCTGCTTGAAGTGGGACTAATTTCAGTACTTCAGGGCTTCCCTAGGCACAAATAGACACAAGTGTTGCCTCACAAATACTTTGCCGCACGAGTGGCCGGTGAAGAATGGCCTATTAAGGGGAGATCTTCAGCTCATCTGATGTTATACTTTGCTTTTATAACTGTTCAAGAATCTTAGTGAATCTGGGAGCTGAAGAATTGAATTAAATCTTTGTCGACAGAAGTGTCTTATTTTTTCAAAGGTTTTTTGTTTTAGAAATGATTTAGATATCTTACATTTTGTATAGAAGTATAAAATAGTAATTTTACTTACATTACTGCAGAGCCTATTAAATGAATGTTTGCATTTTTAAGAAACCTTAGCACAGGTATGTGCTTTCCATATCAAAATAACCAGGGAGTATTTCGGGATAACTTTTAACCTTTCTTAACTTACATTAATTTAAATATAACAATAATAAGCTTTAAAACACTTAAGCTTCTGCTTGGTCTTCAAAAGTGAAGCCTTTCTTTTGTCCTAAGAGTAATTTTTCATTTTGTCAGTGTTAGGTAGCATATACAAATTCCACTGGTTATTTGGTAGTGAGAAACCTCAGTTGACATAGGTATTTGCTAATAACTTCAGAGTTGCTTAATACTTTAAAATACAAGATGAGTTCATGGCATGCCTCTGTGTGCTACTCGTGAGTATAAATTTACCTTCTCTTCTAGCCATGATAAATATATTGTCAGGAGTATGATTCACTGAGTTGGTATCTGGTATGACAAGGAGGAATTTATTGAGTTAATGTTTATAAATAACTTCAAAATCACCGCTGCTTCATAAATAAAGAGACCAAGAGCATCAGAAACAGAGAAGGTGTATAGGTTGTAAGGAATAATGAAGGTGTACAAGCCACCTGTTGTCTTTCATGGACGTAATGGACCAAAAGTTGACCGACTTTTGTCGTAAGTAATCAAAAATATTAGAAGTTCTCAACCTCAATAGCAGAATAGTAGTGGTTTTTTTTTTTTTGTGGTGGTTAAATACTTGAATTTTGGTTACAGCTTTTATTTGTATCTTGGATTGCTTTGATGCAATTAAAGAGAACTTGGCGTGTAACTGCTAGAAAGTAGTACTGATGTGGTGCGGTATTCATAACAGCTTTTGGGAGACTTCTTGGTGGTGGTTGGCAGAAGTTCAGAGGCTGATAAGGGTAGCAGTTCTTTTTTGAAATGCTTAAATGAATGGATTGCATTTTACAGATTAAATGTATTTTTTTCTCAAGTTTTGATGATCTTAATTTATAACCACCTTAGCATTTTAGTTTGGATCAGGAACACCTTTTGCAGCAACTAATTTTGGGAAAGTAGTATTTCTTTAAAGGCATACAGACGGATTAGGTTTAACTGAGCAAACAGTTACAATTGAAATAGGTATGTGAATTAAATATAGTTATCTTCCTGGTTTAGGTTCATAAACGTTCGGAGGGATACTGCTATGTGTCTTACAAAGTCCGCATAAAGTTTACATTGCGAAGTCGTAATTTAGGTGGAGTCAAAGGGTAGGTGTGGGTTTTTTATTGCATTTTTGTGTTTTTTTTCTTTTGCAGCACATAAGCTAAGGGTTCCAGGGAGATGAAATTGTAGCAATATAGCTTAGTTCTCAGGTTGAGCTTGTTGAAGTAGGTTCCTAGGCCATCCTAAGACAATTTAGATCATACCAACTTCTGCCTTGCACAGTGGGAACAGAGGAGAAAGAGTCAAAGACCCATCAGCATTGTTTATCACATCCTAAAGACCTTTTTTTTTTTGCCCTCAAAGTTTCTGGAAAACAAAGAGTTCCGGTATGGTAATGGCACTTTTTTTTTTTTGGGTGCCTCATTTTATTTCCATTCACAGGTTATTTCCATTCACAGTAAAATTTTTGTTAGGTCTGTCAAGTCTGGCTTACAGAGACATAACTGATTTTACGTAGAGGTAATGTGGGTGCAGGCTGGTTACAGCTCTGGATAGCTATGGATGTCAGGCAACACTGACATATTCAGCAGACTGAAAAAAGCTCTCTTCCATTAAGCAGTCTTAGAACTACATTGGCAAAATTACTGCCTTAATTGCTGCGATTGAATATGTATGTTGCTTGCAGGATGGTTCTGCAAGTATGTTAGTTAGCAGTTCTTGAAAATGTCTCTTTGAAATCTTACTATTTCCACAAAATCTTCAATTCTGTGGGTTTTATTTTTCTGTTTAATGCAAAATATGAAATCAGGGTAAGAAAATAGTCCACATCTTTTCCAAAACTTTCATTACTGTGATTCCATTTCATAAAATTAGTTCTGTCCCAGTCATACTCAGGGAAATACCACTGAGGGTTTGCCAGTGAAGGTAGGTTTTTCTACAATTTGAGATTCTTCCTTTTTATTAAAATCTGTTGTGCACAGAGGACTTCCTTCAATCTGGTTTCTGCCAGGTATGTTCAAGTGTTCTGTTTGTTTACATAATAGGTTTAAGAGACCAAGACGAAGGGAACTATGTTTGAGGCCCATCAAAGTTCATTATTAGACCCCTTTCTCTACTGGAAATTCTGTATCTAATAATCCTTTGGCTTGTAGTTGCCTTCACATCTTCATTGTGGTGGCTAGTTACCAGTTTTTGCTTGGTTGATGAAAAACTCTGTTTTCCATCTCATGTGTTTTGAAAAGCTTATGACATAAAAGCTTGTTGTTAGACCTTAGATCTCTTTTGATCAAGGAAACGAAAGCTGATTAGTTTGACTTTGGTAATGTGAAAAGCCTTAAAACTGCTTTTTAGGAAAGAATAATCAACCAGATAAAATAGCGGAGTGAACTACGGCCAAATAGTACTTTCTTTTGTGAAGGACAAAAGGCGATTTGATGCAGTGTTCTTTAGTGTAAAGCGTTTGACAGACACCAGAAGGGAAGTTCCTAGTTAATGTGGAAGGGCGGAGGACTGCTAAGAAGTAGCAGTTCCTCCTGCATGGGATTGAGAACAGTCCTATTTTATCTAGTTTTCCTGAAGAAACCCGTCCTGTTGCTGATGAGAGTTGAGGTATATGAATACAAAGGAGAGAAGGAGGAAATGGATTACGCTGCGAATCTTGATCAGAATGGGATGAGGAATAATGAATAGCTGATGCCCTGTTCTCAGACACTTGTAGGTGGAGGGAAAAACAACCTGTACATTAAATATTAGTGTTTGGGATATCTTAATATCAGTCTAAAGGAAAATCAAATTTGACAGTGGCATTTTGGCATTCAGTGATCCGTTTCAGGGGAAATCTGCTTAAATACTGGAAATAGCTGTGATGACAGACTAGATTAGTGTTTCAAAATCATGACACAAGTATGCAATTAAAATTCCTGTATAATTTTGCATTAAATGGTGATAAAGTGTCAGGTGTTCTTTGCAAACTTCAGGAAAAAAAAGTCATTGAATAGTCACCTTCCTTTACTGTTTAGGGATCTAGTGGTCCACCACTGTTGAAACTGGAAAGGTAGAGCATGTACTTAAACTCACTTCATAAATCTTTATCTTTGTGGAACAGTCAAATGTTGCAGATCTCCAGTGTTTGCTTCCAGCTCATTTTATCTTCATGTAAGAGAGTAAGCTCTGGCAAATGTTAGATTATGGAGTGATGGATAAGTATTCAATATGGAAGATGAAAGAGCAATCTTCATGTTGACATTCTGATTTTATTGGTCAGAAAGTTCAGGCAAATTTGAAGGGCCATGGAAGGCACAGCTTTTCCTTTTCTGAACCTGGGCAAAAGAAGATTAGAGGATTAAATTAATAAACTATTGCTGTGTTCTGAATAATCAACTTACCAAAACACTTTTCAGTTTATTTCTGTAAACAGTTTAACAGTGATAAAATTGAATTGACTGTATGTAGTTAAACTGATGTCCAGACACTGGGACGCCACTCTCTGGTAAACTCTGAAAGGTATTATTGAAAAGCTGAGGTCACTCCCGCATCTGGAGCTAAGCCTCATGTTGCCTGCTTGCAGCCAGCTGCTCTGTTTGTTGCAATGACTCAGTGGTGGGAGGAGGTGAGGATCGTGTGTGATGCATTCTGGTAGGTGGGCAGTGACTGCTGGATTAGATAATGGTATCTTTGCCCGCATGCTTGGGCTTTCAGCATTTTACAGTAAAACTCCAGATGTTGCTGTCTTTTGTATATTGCTCCATATACTGAGGCAGGGTTAGAGAAGCTAGTACAAGAGCTCAGAGCCCTGAAAACATGGGCATGCCCAGACTGCCGGAGTGGAGTGCTATTGACCTTTTCTCGCAGTGCCAGTCATGACGCTGCAACTTCTTAATTTGGTAAATGTGCTTCAACATAATGGCCATGAAGTTTAATTTGAAGTTTTAGTGGATGAAGTGATGTTTTTGGTGTCTTTGTTCAGTGCACTCCTCTTAAAGAGGTTCTTCCCTATTATTTTGGTTTCTGTGGCTGTCACAGCTTCAAGCAGACAAAATGGGGTTGGTTTTCCTCTTCATATTCCTCAGTGACTTGATGCTCTCCTTTGACTCGTAAGTTATTCAGCAAAGAAATAACAGAATATGAAATTGATATGATCATAAAGATGGCAAACAAATACTAGCCTTTAGCTGCACGTAACTGACCACTTAGTACAACAATCTCTTCAGTCTCTTCACCTGAGGAAGTAAGGTGGCCTGCCAGAGCAGACATTCTCTTTTGCAAGCTGCTTTGCAATGAGTTATCTGTAGGGTTTTCTTCAGGGTGTTCTCTTTGTTTTATTTTTTGACAGGATGAGCATTAATGTTTAGGCAGTAAAGAAGTGAGAAGTTTCCTGAAAGAATGGTCTCTCCCTGTACGTTAGGTTTGTTTTGATACGTAATATTGTTTCTCCCGCAAAAGTGAAGTTTCTTAATATAGCTGTTGTTTTCCCTTCAACCCATGTGGTAATGGTCACCTGAAGGAAGTGACTGAGACTTCAGTTCTTTTGCTTGTATTGAAACCTTTAGCAAAGGGACCTGGGGATCTCGGTCATTCACCTACAAGAGGTAAGATAACCTAGGTTTTTTTTTTTGCCCTCAAGGTACTATATGAGACTCATTTGGAATAGCTTCCAACTTGCATTGTGTGATGATCTGTTACATGTAGTACTGTTACTTGCTAAAATTTGCTAGAAAGCAGCCACTTTGTACAGAGAAATTAACTCATTTTGTCTCACATCAGAAGCTGAGCTTATTAGCGCTACATCTTACTTGTTGACTATGTGTGTCTGAAAGAGTATAACAGTACCTACATTGCATATAAGTGATGTGCTGTCCAGTTTTATAGGACAGTGTCAATTCTTCAAAGTACATCAGCTGTTAGATTATAATAATTCACGTTTTTAAAATAATTAGTCAGTTTGCTTTAGCATTTCACTGTCAGATAGCATGCTGGGACATTCTCAGTGCCTCTTGAGCTCCATTAAAAGTTGTCCTGGTAGTGTACTTTCTCTGTGACTGAAGAATTGTTGGGTATGATCATTGAACGTTCATGTGTTTCAGATCTGCCAGATTCTTGACATCTCAAATGCTTTAATTGAGGTGCAGGGATTTTTGTTAACCTCCTAATGCTTTTGCATGTGTTTTGTCATCTTAGAGAATTTTATAATTACATTATGAAGTGATAACTAAACAAAAAACAGTAAAAACATCATTTATCCTAGTTTTAATAAGCAAAATTAGTTTTCAATCTTTGAAAATATTCTACTTGTTATGTTGCTGTTCTTTTTTAGTTTACTGAACTCATCCTTGGTCGTTAATGTGTGTCGAAGCAATATGATTGTATTATTGCCATGCTTTTCTTTTGACCTATGCCACTTTTGGCTTCAGATCTGAAAGGTTTACCGTAGAAATCCAGTCATGGGTTGTTTTTTTCTTTTTTTTCTTCCTTCCACCTTGTTGAGAGGAAGGGAGATTTCGTAAATAATGAGAATAAGTTTAAATTATTGTCAGGGCTGGCTTCATATATTACTGTGTGGGCATTTTGGTTAACGTAGGAGGTGTTTGCAAGGTATTTTGCTGCCCTCTCTTAGTAGAACATCTGAATTGTAAGCAAATTTTGTGACTTGTTCATGGTTTGTATTTGCATAGTTAGAAATTAAATCAGAACTTTTCTGTATTTGCTGAGTAAATGGAAAATGAAAACTATTGTACAAAAGTAAAATGTTAAACGCTGAGTCACTTGCTGTTTAATGATGATAATTCTTTTATTCGGGTTGTAGGTAGATAAAAATGGTTATCTTGTAGGTCTTTTTCTGTCTTTTATCTAGATCTTGGTAGGTAGGCAGTATGGTTTGGTATGTGTCCTTTGCTGACTTAAGTATTTTTTTGCATCAGATAAATGTTAAAGCATTGAAAGGCTTAAGTACATTTTGTTTTGACATGTGAACACTGTGTGTATTTATAGCTCTCTGAAGAGGACAAAAGCCCAGGTAAGCCTTAGGAACACGTTCACATGTATTAGGAGAACAAGTCAGTCTCTAACACAGTTTAATTTTGAAGAGGGTCTTACACTTAAGCTAAAATTGCATGCAAATGTATCAAGTATAGAGACAGTATACATTTATGTACAGTTTGTCTCTTTCTATATGTGTATGTATGCATACCTATGTATGTGCACACACCCCTCTCAAATAGTCAGAAAAGCTTTAAATAAAGATAACAAAGTCCACCCGAGTGTCCAAGGTAATGACTCAAATAGGACAAATGTCCGGAATACTTCCCCCTGCTGCTCTACCATTCTCTGGGCATTTTTGGTTCTACAGCTTCTCATGCTTGACTCAGTTTCTAAGTGCCTTTCCATAGATGTATATTTTCTTCTTCAGGAATTCTTTCTTGAATCATTCTGACAAGGAGTTCCATGTCTCATCTGCCTGATGTGCAGAGGTGCTCTTCCTTTTTTCCCCTTGTTAAGCTTTTAGTTGTGTTGAATCTGTCCTCCTAGATGTTGTATGAGGGTGTCCTCATTACTCGAGATTCTGTATGCCTGTAGTTGTCTTTTGCGGAGTGTGGAATTCTAGCTCATTTAGTTACTTGTTGTGTGGAAGCTGTCTGGTACATTTGACTGTGTCGCAGCTCTGAACCTTTATAGTTCTGCTGTTTTTCCTACCTTCTGAATTAGGAACACAGATGCAGATTAACCACAGATTTACAGAGATAACATTGTTTTCTGTACTGTTGCATAGCCTTTACTGAGTGTTTACAGTTAATGTTTTTGAACAAAACACTCAAATGGATGTGTGCACAGAACTTTCTTTCACAACTCTTTAATCCTAGTCAAGCATTTTATGCGAACTTAACAGATTTCTCCCCTGCATCGTGTCAGCTACGCCACAGTTGTTCTGTTTACTAGTTTAATTTCCTGACTACTTGGAATTAAAAGATACATCTGTAATTCTTCACAATCAATCATCCTTGCTATCCTAAGAACCCTAATATTAAGGAGCTTAGACTGGGGCACCTCACTGTTTCTTTTCCAAGTTTCTTATGGAAATACAAAATGATGCAGCTCTTGGAATGGCTTATCACATTGTCCTTATGTGAGAAGGTTATATCAAGGTTATTTTTCTGTTTTTAGAAAAAATGAAAGTTTTAAATATCTTATAATCGCTTGCTGTGTTAGTAAGCTTGATCAGTTGATGATACCTTCTAGTTTCATAATATGACATGTCTAACTTAGTAGCTTATCTACATTCTAGTTTTGGGATTGACTGTGTAGCTTGCTAGACAGACTATGCTAATTTAGAATGAATGAGTTAACAAAATGAGTGAAGCTGCTTTAGAGTGTGTAAACGCTGATTCCTGCTCTGAATAGCCTTTTTTAGATAGGAAAATATGTCCACTTGTCATCTATTAAATAAAAGCCTGAGATGGCTGAGCTG
This sequence comes from Bambusicola thoracicus, assembly GCA_002909625.1. Classification (NCBI taxonomy): domain Eukaryota; kingdom Metazoa; phylum Chordata; class Aves; order Galliformes; family Phasianidae; genus Bambusicola; species Bambusicola thoracicus. The sequence continues at coordinate 8,518 of PPHD01018497.1, forward strand.
AAGGTAGCCAAGATTGAAACCCCATTTTTCTCTGGTGATAGATATTTGTCTGAGGGAAGGAGAATACAGAGGAAAACTAGTTCTGTATAAAACATGGCAGGTAGGAAGGTAGGAATGTAATGCCAAAAATATGTCCAAAGAATGACATTTCTGTGGTCTGCATTGTATTCTCTTGATGTTTTATGGAAACTCTCTACTGATACCAAAAATGTTAGTTAATTAATGTAGTTTTTGGTAGACTTGAGAGGTTAAAAATCAAGCATATAGTAAGGTGACATGCAGCATTAATTTCTTTCTAACTGCCGCTACAGTTTTGTTGCATGGGAGTGCAGGAGCAGAATATTTTGCAGCTTCTCAGGGTGTTGAGTAACAAATTCAGTAGAGTCTTTTTTCCTGTGTGTAACTGGGACTTCATTGCTTATTAGAACAAACTATCAACATGTTAGTGGCTTTTTTATGTATTATTTTTTTTAAGGAGGATCATTCTGAGATAAGATGGACCTGAATAGTAACAGCACATGGACTGGGCTTTCCATTTCTGCAAGTATATTCTGAACATGAATAGAAGTGAAATAGCTGAAGTTCATTCATTTTCAGGCTAGCTTTACATGGCATTAAGCCTGTGATGTAGGATGACCAATGACCTTCCTAAATAAAATTGGCCAATAGCAGTTTATAGGCTATATATGCCATAGATTAAGGTGTCTAAATTTTTTTTTTTGCTGTATAGTTAAAAAAAAAAACTGGCTGTGCTTTATATTTGTTGAGAAATCTTCAGTTTGCATCTCAAGCAGAGCAGAAAATGTCTGTGTGCTCAATATATGGCTTTTTCTTGATAAATGTGATATTTGGGTGGTTTTTTTAATTGAGAATTGAAATAGCGTGTGATAACTAATGTGTTCTTCAGCGATATATGCTGACAGGAACGTAGTGCTCACATCTTGGAGGAGGAGGACATGCCTAATTCTTCTTGTAATACTGAGCTCCTTTATTTTAGTTGTCTAGAAACATGCATCTTAGTTGACTGCTTAAAAAAGCAACAAGAAAAAAAAAACCCACAATAAAAAGCTAAATTAAATATTAAAAAAAAAGTAAAAGAAAAATGCAGTTTTGTACAGCCTGTGGACTTCCTACTCTTAGGAAATTACTTCTGTTTCCTCTGCCTGTTTATCTGCTTCTGTTCTTCCTCTCTGCATCTTGCATCCTTCAGCTTTCCTTTGCAAGGACTTTCAGGAGCCGGAACCCACGCTAGCCCCCTGCACTGATTCCGTGGTGCCCACTCCTGAGATTTCTTATCACTGCCCAATTTTCCCCTGAAGGGTGTTCTCATCTGGATGATAGTTCACATGTAAATACGTGTAGTATGCAAGTGGAGAAGGACACATAAAGTGTGCCCTTTGACACATCTGTAAAATTTGGATAAGTACTGGTTGACTAGTTTATATGGAAGTTTGCTTTTTATTTTTTTTTATGGGGATTTGTGTTATTGGTGATTCATTGTTCTTTTATTCACTGCTTCATATATAAAATACCATGCAAAGAACAAACATAACTCCATATCCTCGGCTCATAAGATTGTATCAGTTAGTAGATTGTCACCAGTAAGCTTTCTATTCTTACCTCTTGAAAGCTGTCTCTCAGAATGCTAAATTGGTTAGGAAGAAATTGGCTGTATGGTTCTTTTTTTTACAGTAAACATAATACCTTTTACCTAGCTATGAAAAATAGCATGCAGAGTTCAGAATTCTCTATAAGTGCAAATGTTGCAGTTTTATTCTCACTGTTGCAAAGACTGTTTGTTATTTCATCTCTTTTTTTTCCCCCCTCTAGCAGTTATTTGATATTTCTGGTTTTCACTTTGCAGCTCAGTCTTCTTTTTTTTTTTTTTTTTTTTTCCATGATTGTAGACAGTTGCAAGAGCAACAAAGGCAGAAGGAGCTGGAACGGGAGAGGCTGGATCGTGAACGAATGGAACGGGAGAGGCTGGAGAGAGAGAGGCTAGAAAGGGAAAGACTTGAAAGAGAGCGCCTAGAACAGGAACAACTGGAGAGAGAACGCCAAGAAAGGGAACGACAAGAACGCCTAGAAAGGGAGAGACAGGAAAAGGAGAGGCAGGACCGAGAAAGACTTGAACGACTTGAACGGGAAAGGCAAGAGAGAGAACGACAAGAACAGTTGGAAAGGGAACAATTGGAATGGGAAAGAGAGAGAAGAATTTCAAATGCTGGTAAGAAATTCAAAACTGAGTGTGTTCAAGTACCATACTCCTTATATGTTTGGGTGATGGAGTGAGAGACAACAAACAAAGCACACTGAGTATAGTTGTTCAAGAGTAGTCAGTGCTTGACTTGCAGTTGCTGAAATAGCTTCATTCCTTATGGGAAGAAGTCCAAGATCTTTGACTTGCCTGTCATAATTGTCCATTAATTCTGGAGTAAAATGCTGTTTGTTCACTCTATTGCTTTACTTCTTGGTTGCTTGAAGAACTTGAATCGTATTGGGCATCTCCAGCATTGGTTAAAGTGTGACGAGTTAAGATTTCTAAATATTTTGTTGTTGTTTGCTCTATTAAACAAGGTGTATTCTCATCACATAATATGACGAGAAAGGATTAGGTAGAGTGTATTAATGTAGAGGGTATGTACCTACGTAAGGTGAATTAATAGTGTGAGAAATGCCTTCAAGTATGAAGTCTTGCTTCGTTATGATTGTAGTAAATTTCAGTGGGATGTATTTGTAGATAATGTACTGCCTGCAGAAGTGCATCGAGCGACAATTGGAAGCTTTCTCACGTTGGTAATATAATGGAACATTAGTGAAGCGCTTCTTGGTTGTTCTTCAGTAGCTAACTCAATTTTACATAAGTGATCAGGTCATGGTAAAAATCAATATACTGTGTAAAAAGCTAGCCATTTTAGAAAAGGGATTTTATTGGTAGCTTTATTCCAAGTACGTTGAAGTTTGTGATGGAGTGTTTTGTAGGGAAGAGAAAGGTAATATTTACATGCTGCCTATGATATGAGTTTGTAATAGCAGAATTGCTTAGAAAAGAAGTTAAGATCACTACACTTGCTTGCAATTTGCAACAAAACAAGATGAAAGCTGATAAGACTTGATTAATCAACCCTGTGTCTAATCCATCTCACAGGTGGGATTTGAGAAAACTTATCCTAGAACATGCTTGTAAATTCAAATGTTGGCACAAAAATAGTTGGTAAAAATTAAAAGAAGCTGTTTATGATATGTAATACTTTCCTAACAGTATTTTCACTTGTGCCTAATCCTCTGGTACTAACTGTAGTCTACATTTATACATTTTGTTTGAATGCTGGTTTTGTTGCTTCATTAGCTCCCTTTTTCTCTTTCTCCTTTTTTTATCCTGCCTTTGCTGCTGCTTTCCATCTTCTGTCCAGCTCCATCTTTCGACAACTCCCCGTATAGCACTCCACTTCCTGAATACTCCAGTTGCCAGCCTCCTTCAGCACCTCCTCCATCATATGCAAAAGCAGTCTCAGCACCAATGTCAGAGGCCACACCGGAGTATGCTGTAGTGACTTCTGCACCACCGACTTCCACTCCCCCTACACCGCCTCTAAGGCACTCTGCATCACGTTTTGCTACATCTTTAGGCTCAGCTTTCCACCCAGTTCTTCCCCATTACGCTACGGTTCCTCGTCCACTGAACAAAAGTTCTCGGCCCCCTTCTCCTGTGAATGCCCCGGCGACGTTACCTCCAAACCCAAAGCCAGTTGCCTGGTCTGCGCCCAGTTTTGCCCCGCTTCCCCCATCACCTCCAGTAATGATAAGCAGTCCGCCAGGCAAAGCCACCGGTCCGAGACCAGTCCTCCCAGTGTCGGCTTCTAATCCAGTGGCTCAAATGCCCGCATCTCCCACAGCTCCTAACGGGCTTTCTGAGAACGTGACTTATGCGGTTCCTTCACCTTCTACCTCAGGTCCAACTCCACCTCCGCCGCCTCCTCCCCCACCACTGCCTTCCTTTCCGCCTCTGTCACTCTCTGGACCTCAAGCTTCTCCTTCTCCAAACTCCCCTAATGCCTCGACTCCCTCATCCAAGCCTAGTGTTCTCCCTTCTCCCTCTGCAGCTACCCCTGCCTCTGTTGAGAACTCTCTAAACTCTGTGCTGGGAGACTCCTCTGCTTCTGAGCCAGTCTTGCAGGCAGCCTCTCAGCCGATTGAACCTACGACCCAGCAGGGTAAGGCTTTCTGTTATTGCTACTAATTCACTAATGAGGATTGCAGTCCAAATCAATTTGTATCAAAGCCCCTAACTGCCCTGAAGAATTAATGAAATGCTTCAAAAGTTGCAGTGATCTTAATACCACAACGAAATACCATTTGGAAACTGGTAAGGGAGAAGAGCCGGTGAACTGTTGATCTGTCATAAGTAAAGTTTGGGTTTCTGAAGCTCTCATCGGTTGAGAACAGAGCTTGTTGAATACTTGGTAAATCTTGTGCTTTTAGGTTATTGAGATCATTGTATTAATAGGCAGCATTGTTAGCTTCCTAATGGCAGTTGAAGCAGAATGCGTATGTGGTTTTTGGACATGTGAATGACCTTAGTGGGAAATAATTTAAACCACTTTGATACTTGTAATGTAGCTTAAATTTTATACAGTAGTGTGGAACAACTACAGTACCTCTTCTGTTTTGATGCATGTGCTGTGTGCACACTTAAGGTCTACTTATGGTGTTCTACTAGCTTAGCAGATGACAGTCTTAAAGGACACTACTAATACATGTGATTTACGTGGAGTAAATGTCTGTGTTAACCTGAATCCTGTTTTATATTAATTTAACAGACTTAGGTCTTACGTACACAAATCTGCAGTAGATCAGCTGAGGGTTTGGATAGAGGGGTATCCAGGGGATTAAGTAGCTTCTTCATGCACAGACTTTATAGACTTGGTCCTGTTGATGATGCGCTGTTGTCTTGCATTAAGTTGTGAGCTGCTCTGTGTTCCAGTTGGCAGTAGGGTGAGTGGCCTTGGTTTTATTGTGGGATTAAAGCAGATACTCGGATGGTGAGTGACTGCTAGGGAGTTTAACATGCATTTAAATGTGCCCTGGGATTAGCATACTAGGAAGCCAGGGAGTCTCGCATGTGAAATTCCTGCCTTTAGAGACTGCAGTTATGTAGCTGAGCAAGGGAGCAGAAAGGACGTGTGGGGCTGTTTTCTTAATCATTGGTTCTGAAATCGTTCCTATGATATAAACACTTCAGCAGTAATCAGAATAGTTTTTCCTCGAAATGCATTTTGTACTGCATATCCGTGTGAATTTACAAGATTAAAGGAATCATAAAGAAAAAATGAAGGAGCTTGTCCTCATCAGCTTAAAATATGTCAGTCTTCTAACTCACTAATTAGTGTTTGTGTTTAATTATTAATATTGATTACTGAGGTACTTTTTAGTGGAAAGACTTTTATGCAGGCTTAGAAACTGGTGTTGGAACCTGCACATTTTCAGGGTTCACGTTTGGGTGGTGTGTTAAATGGTGTTGATAAAATGAGAAGTCATTTTCTGTTCAGCACTCTTCTGAGAAATAATGCATTTCTTCTGTGGTATTGTATTCTTACTTCACTGGACTATTTCTGAAAGCTTTGCCTGTCTCCCTTCAGAAGGTTCTTGGTTGGAGCACAAAACCTGACTGGAGGGTTATTGTTTTTAAATGGCTGTGAAATTGTCTTGTCTCTTACAGCGTGCTAGGTAATACTTCCAGTGCATTAGTAAGAATGGTCTCCTCTGCTGAAACTTGCAGTGTTTTCTTGCCTATTTAAAAAAAAAAAAACTGGTATTAACTTCTCATATACAAAGAACCTGTATGGCAAATGAATTATCTTCAATATCCTCACTATAGGCTGTTTTTTTCTCTTTGGCACTAGGTGTTGTCCAAGGACCACCTGCACCTCCTCCCCCACCCCCGCTGCCCCCAGGCCCAGCCCAGGCCTCAGTAGCAGCCCCGCCACCTCCCGGCCCACCACCGCCGCC
>PPHD01018499.1:0-14526 GCA_002909625.1 Bambusicola thoracicus
GACCCAACGGGACAACCATCCCCCACCCTGGGTAACCAGGACAACCGGGACCCAACAGGACAACCTGGACCCCACGGGGCAACTGGGACAGCCAACCTCAAAGGGCAGCCTGGACAATCAACATGCACTGGGACATCCGGTACCTACTGGGACAACCAGGACTAAGTGGGACAACTGTCACCTACTGGGACAGCTGGGACTAAACAGGACAGCCAGCGTTTCCCAGGATAACCCGGTACCAACCAAGACGACCAGAACCTACTGGGGCAAATGTGACTACCAGGACCCAATGGGACAACTGGGACTCAACGGAGCAACCAGCCTCCCTCTGGGGCTGTCAAGACAACTGGGACAGCCAGTACCCAACAGGACAACTGGGGCCTTTGGGATCACTGAGACCCCCAGAATCAGCACCAGGATCAGCACCGGGACACCATCGCTTCTGGGATCACCAGGAACTTCAGGATCACCACTGGGACACTTGAGATCAGGGGGAGCCCCGGGATCAGCTCCAGAACCCCAAGGATTAGTACTGGGACCCATAGGATCAACGGGACCCCTGGGATCAGCACCAGGACACTGTCACCCCTGGGACAACCAGCAACCCTATGATCACCCCCTGGGACAACCAAGACCTATAGGATCACCAAAAGTGCCAGGATCACCCCCTGAGCCCAAAACAACTGGCAACCCCCAGGTCCTCCTCCTGGGATCAGTGCTGGGATCACTCACACCCAAGGATACGGGACACAAACACCCCTGGGACAACCAGCCCCCCAGGATCACTGGGACCCCCAGAATCACTCTGCAGGATCTCTGGGGATCCATCACACCCATGGACATCGGATGGATGGCTAAAAGCTGCTCTTGCCTGTTTCGAAGATGATTTTATTTCTCCCTGGGGGAGAGCTCATTTCCTTGCGAAATTCTGCCTGGGCTGAACTTCCAGCTGCTTTATAAACCTCTGCAAATTGATTATTACAAAGAAAAGGCTGATGTACACACACTGTTATTACCAGCCCTTGGGCTGAGCAGGCGATATTACAGCAACAAAGTAAACTGCAAGGAATTAAAGCCCAGCAAACAGCTTGGATTAATTAATTTTCCCAGCGTTTCGGGTGAAAACCCCCAGCTCAGGATGCTGCAGCTCGTGGTGGATGGAGCAGCCCAAAAAGCTGCAGCAAGGAGCTGGTGGAAGGAAGAAGAGTTACAGCGATGGGCTGTGCGGCGCACTGCAGCAGGGATGTCCCACATCCAGGTCATCCGTGCAAACTAGAGCAGGTAGGGGAGGAGAGGTTGCCCTTCCCAGCCATGGTTCTGTGTGGGATGCAGTCAGCAGAGCAAGGGATGTCCCTTGGAGGACTCAGCAGCCCTCGGTGTGCTCTGCTCAATGCTGGAGGTGGCAGCAGCCTGGTGAAGCAGCACAATGCTCTCTAGAGCTTTCCAGTTGCTGGGCACTGCGATCTCAATCCAGAACTACCTTGCTGGAGAGCAGTGGGTAAACAGTGCCCAATTCTCCTGTCCTGGGGTGGGGAGGCTGCTTTAACTCAACACTGCTGTATCTAATGCTCAGCAACTGGTGGAAATGCTTCCCCTTGTGTGCACCTATCTCCAGAGCAGGCTGCTGGAGCCCTGGGGCTGCTTCAGTCTGAGGGCTCTCACCCACTCCTGCTTGTCAGGATCCACCCTGAGAGCATGGAGCCAGCACAGATGTGCCCTGATGCTCGCACAGGTGAGAATAAGGCTGGGAGGCTCTGTCTCCAGGAGGAAGGAGGGCAGGAGCAGTGCAGGGTGCCCATGACACCCCTCTGCCACCACATTGCCTGGTGCAGGGACACTCACAAAGACAAGCACTGCTGTTTCAGCTCCCTGGCTTGCATCCTGTCCAAGCTCTTGGTCTGATTACCAGTAACTGTAGTTCTAGCTGCGCAAAACCAAGTTGTTTCTTTGATATTGTTTTTTTCCCTTCTGTTTATTTTTGATAAACCAGTTGTGGAAATGAAGTGACGTTGCTCATCCCCCTTGTGCTGAATGCCAGGCGAGCCCCGATCTGCTATGTGACACGCAGAAATGACAGGGCTTTATCCTTCCCTGCAGCTATGATGTGCCCGGGTTTCTTGTGCATTAGCTTGAGGGACGACATGGTTCTGCTGTATGTGTGCTGGCAACAGAAAACAGACAAAAAAACAGTTATTTTCAGAAGTCTCATCAGTAAAAGCATTTTCCCTGCCAAAAGAAACACCCTTTCCAACCTTCCCAAGTAGGGCCGCCCAAATTGGAACCACAGAGAGTGCAGCTCTGTCAGAGCAGCACTGCTTTGCTGGTGGCAAATGCCATGAAGCTTGGAGGAGGGTACAAGAAGCCCTTAGGGCTCAGCCTGGGAGCTTCTGCCAGAACTGAGGTGTTGGTTTTGTGATGTTCTCTGAAAAAATGCGTAGTGGTATAACAGTGCAGCCCCAACACTCAATCTTTCTGAAGTCCCGCTAAGCTCACGGCCTCTCTGGTAATTTATGGTGAGCCTTTGCCAGGAGGGAAGTAGTGGTGAAAAGTGCTGGGATTGCTTTTTAGCAATAGGATGGGGCCTGTACATCAGCCAGTAGCAATGAACGTCTCAAAGTGCTTCGCTGTGCTGGAGAACCCATCCAACGTGGTCCAAAGGGCTGTGGCCAAACTGCACCAGGCCCAGAGGAGCCCTGCAGCAAGGCATGGAGCTGCTCTCGCTACACACACTGGCAGTGTTACAGGGAACTGGGTCCAGCTGACATCACCTTTTGATCCGTTTTCATTTTTGCTTTGTAGAATGAGACAGAATCCGGCCCAGCGGGCAGCATCGCCTCCTGCATCCGCTCGAACCTGTCCTGCTCATCTTCCTCCTGCCAGCAGAAAGACAGAGCCATGTGAAAACCACACACTGTGGCGGATTCCATTTGTTGCATTGAACACTGGTTCTCAGAAGCCTCAGGACATGGGCTGGGAGTGGTAGGTGCCCCCTTTCCCTTCCTTCGCTGAACAGATCTGGGCAGGACTTCAGGCAAAGGCCATCTGCAAGCATAGAGCCTTGGAGGGAGTTCCCTCAGCTGTCTTCTCTCCAGCTGTATGTACCCATGGGACTGTCTCCACTGCAGGGTAATCTTCCAGCAGGAAGAAGAGCTGCAAGTTCTGCCCCATGCCTACGTCTCTCCAGGCAACGTTCTGGATGGTGTGAGCACGCCAAGGAAGAGCGTGGGTGGAATAGAAGCACAACTTCTTAGAATTACAGAATTGTGGAATCAGGTATCAGCCAGTGCATAACGTGTCCGTGTTTGAGGAGCACCCTGGGAGATTCTTTGGGCACCTTCTGATCGTGAGCAGCTTGCAGAAGGTAACGGTGACTTTCTGGCGTGATAAAAGGTAAATGGCCAAACTGACTCAAAGCATGAGGAAAAGGTGCATACCCCGATGAGAGCAATCAGTCTGGAGAAGGAAAAAATGGTTGAAAGGAGGAAAGAAACCTCTACAGGAATAGCAGCACTGCCAATGGCACTAACTGGGAACCTCATGGACCTGCCCAGGGAAAGCAGAAAGAGAAACCAGCACTGAGCAGCGTTCCAAGGGACATTGCTTAACCTCTGCGTGAAGATTTCTGCCTGTGACATCATCAACTTGACACAGCTGCAAAACATTGCTAAAAGGCATGTTTCATTCATCTTTTGGGTTTTAATTGATGTGATGACAGCAAATCCAGGGCTGGAAATTATTAAGGGAGTTTCTGTGAATACACTGAGTAACCCTGGTTAGTAAAAGTGGTGATGGATTTTCTCTTTTCCCCTGGAGCAGCGCAGTCAGTCTCCCTGCTGACCTCACGAGGCACACCACATCATCCAAAGGGGTTTGGGGTTGCTTTTTTCCTTTGGTTGGGTTTTTTTGGGGGCTCTTCTCTGCATAGATTTTGCATCTGCAGTTTTCCAGGCTGGTATATCCCAGCATTCTGCTTAAAAGCAAACTTATACATCTTTTTCTTGCATAATGTTTGTTATTCATAATCTCAAGGGAACGACTTCAGTAGGATAGGAGGAATCTGTCTATGATTAGCTTCAAAAATCTTTGCATGCCTTTCGAGGAGAGAATAAAGAAGATGCTTCACTGAGATTTACAGTCAAAATAATCAGACATACGGAGACAAAAGAACCCATTTTCAGTTTTCCTTCTTGGGAGCTAAAGGCAACCTGTCCCCAGTGACAGACAGACTAGGCCATGCACTTAGGGAGGGGGTCACACAGTTATGCCCCACTTACAGTCCTTCCCAGCTGCCCACAGGTGCCCCTGCTCCTCCTGGGACAGACAGACCTACAACATGTCCACACAGCTGCCCAGAGGGGTCTGCAGGGGTCAGGCAGTGATGATGCAGACAGGGACTAATTCAGGGTGGGATGCATCCATTACTCGTGTCAGAGTGGAAGGCCTGCAAACAGCATTAAGGTTTCAAGTGTGACATTCAATAAGGAAGGACTGGGATAACTTCAGAGGAGAATAATGCAAAGAAGAAGCCTGGTAAATAGAAGCTTAAGAGAAATGTCCATTGTCAGGAATGACAGAAGAAGATGGATACCCCAAAGAGTTGGTTTCTAAGCAGAAGGCTGGCTAAGTACCAGTTGCCACAACATGAAACACAATAGTTCAGCTGTAAACATTACAGATCATACAGTCTGGAAACAAGCCTCCCCTCTACCCCTTGCACCTCTGGGCACTTTGCCTGATTACTGATAGTCAGCAGATGACTGGGTGCTTCAATCATTCTGTCCTATTTTTGCCTCTTAATGGCAAAGATGACAGGCATGCAAGATGCACTTCCAGATAGCTGCTCTCTGCATCATGTCAGATAGCATTTCAGTGCCACGCTGCTTAGAGAAAGGGGCAGAGCTGCCGTGCCCTCCTCCCACAGGCTTAGCTGTGCCCTCATTACCACACAACATGGGGGTAGCAAGAAGAAGCAAAGCTGCCAGGAAAACTCACCAGGCACATAACTCTGTTTATGGGAATCATTCCAGGTCTGATGTTGCCACTGGACTTCAGGGCATTCTGCACATATGTGGGGATGAGGAAGGACTCACTGTACCAGATCTCAAACTCTGCAAAGCAAAGTGGGTTGCAATAAATAGGGCTGTAGTGACCAGAGACAAGGGTGGATTTCTTCCAGCTCCCTGCCCGTGGGCCAGGCAGGACCTCAGTGCTCCAAGCTCCGAAGTTTCAACCTGTTAGAACAACTCGTTAATAAGGACAGGGCGCTGTCAGCTGGCAAAGGCTGCTGGTTGGGAGGTGGCAAGGACCTGATGGCCCTGGGGACAGTCCCTGAGAGAGGCAGGCCACCAGGTGGCACTGCTCCTGCACCCAGCCGTCTCCCCCAAGCCGTTTGGGGAGCAGGGAGCTGGCAAATTCGAGTGGTCAGGCCATTTGAGGGTCAGATTTCAATCCCAAATGCTAAAGAAGCACAGCCGAATTCATTCCCATAATAGCCAGTGATACCATCCAACAGGTGCTGCCACGCAGTGGGCATGATGTCTTTATAACGCTGGGCATTTCCCAGCAAAGCAGCTGCACCCTGCTCTGTTCCCTTGGCACGTTTCTCCACTTCAGGAGCAGCTCCTGCACAGGCAGCATCCCCCACTATGACCCACTGCTCTGTGCCACAGGACTCGGGAGTAATTAGCAATATCAGACACAGACCCTGCAGTGCAGACACTGTGGACATGATGCAACACCGCTGACTTTTCACCCCGGTTTCAGCTCTGAGCTGACCTCTTCGCTCTGGGATGACACACATATTTGTCTGAGTGGGTCCATGCCTGAGCATTTAAACAGCAATCATCTGGAGCATCCCAAAAATACCAAACCCAGATCCAACAGAAACCAGTGGCAAACTCACTGTACAATTATTATTTGACCCCGTGTACCTCCTGGAACAAGCCATGCAATTCCTTCAACGTGGGATTTACTGATGGATACAAGTTGTGCTCTGGCAAGTTTGTAGGAAATGAAGTGTTGCTATGTCCACAGCATCCAAATGTTTGGGACTCTGGCATTTGTACACCTCCTGTTCCATCACAAGCATAAATCTGGGCATACAACAGGACCACCCTCTTGGTTCTGCAGACTCAAACTGAGCTGCCTGCAATGGAGCATGCCACGAATTTGCCCAGATCATGCAAAGCAGAGGTGTGACTCATCAGCACGAGGGCTGTGCTCGTGTGTGAAGAACAGGCTAAAATGACTGAGCTTTGCTTCCTACTGCAGTGCTGAAATCTGAGTAATGCTGATCTCCCAGGGGTACGGAGGAGACAGCTGCAGCTCAGAGCCAAAGGCAGGTGTTGTTCCTTAGTCACCATCTATATTAGAAGAAATCAAAGGTGAGAACCAGGGCCATCAGTGAGAGCATTATTACAGGCTCTTACCCCACAGGAATGCATCTAGTGGTGTGATCAGGGAGCAGTATGTCATTATCTGTGAGAGAGAATCTACAGAAATTCAGTGGTATTTCAAAATAAATAAATAAAAAGATAAAACATAATCATCATCAACAAAATACAAATCAGGAAGGCAGTGAGAAAAACCACAACAGAGAACGACAGGGGCTTGTGGTATATGCAACAAGTCTGTGCAGTGCTTCAGTGCTGAGATGCTTTTGAGCACTCCAGCTCTGCTGGGTGCTGCTCAGAAGCTGCCCTGGTGTGCCACTACCTGAGATGAGTTTGTTCCGGCACCGGTCCACCAGGTGCTGACAGTACTGGATTTCTGCCTTCAGGTCCTGCAGTTCAGCATAGCTACATCTGTACTCTTCCTTCAGGTCCTTCAACTTCATGATGAGTAAAAACTCCTTCTCGTCGATGATGAGGCGTCCTTTCTCATCAACGTACTCTCCTGGAGGGTGAGAAAAGGAAATTAAGGTTTCTCATGAGGGTGGAGAGGGACAAAGCACAGTCATTATACTTTGAACCACGCGGTAGTTACCCGGTTATACTGAGGTTAACCACACAACTGATATTTCCTTAGACATGCTTTCTACAAAGACAACGCTGCAGTGGTGTGGGGCAGAAATCATACCTGAGCTCCTGAGCCCACTCAGCCCTGTGAGATGCAGGTGAGGAGCGTGGACTGGGCCTGGCAGCCTGCTGGGAGGTGTCACTTAGGGCTCTGGGGGCTCTTACGACAAAGATTGTCCCCAAACCCCTCAAACCCCTCACCATGGCTCCTGTGATGTCCCCTCTGGGGACAAAGGGCTGACCAGCTCTTTGGAGACCATTAAGCCAATGCTGCTTCCCTAGGATAAACATCTTTCATTCTTGATTGCCCTCAGATCAGTTTATTCTTGCAGTTTCCAGAGCCCGCCAGTTGGTGGATGTGCTCATAAAGAGCAAAAGGCCCCAGAAAAGTAATGAGTCTGTGAAAAGAGAAGCGCTCACTGTGATATAGCTTCAAGCTGACACTGCTCATCGTTTAGCCAAAAGGGCTCTGCGTCTTGCAGGGTCAGACCCCATGGGAAGAGGCCGCTCACAAAGCACAGACAGAAGAGCTGTTTTGCAGGAAGGGAAATGGAAGCCAGCTGTGCACTGTGGGCCTGATGCAGGAGCCATCGTTCACTAGTCGGGACCTTCTTCCTATTGACCACTCCCTTTCTCTTTCATTCCCTCTTAGTAGCCCTGCTGCAGGGAGCACAAAGTCTGACAAGCTTTTTAGGCATATTCTACCCAACAAACATCTCAGCACAGCAGAGTAGCAAGGAACCTACCCCATTTTTTTCCTCTAGCAATGTGGGATTTTGACTTCCATAAGCCAGACACTAATCTAGGTGAAATCAGACTGTAGGGCAGTGAGGCACTGGCACTGCTGCCCAAAGAAGTTGTGGATGCCCCATCCCAGGAAGTGCTCCAGGCCAGGTTGGATGGGGCCCTGGGCAGCCTGAGCTGGTGGGGGCAACCAGCCTATGGCAGCAAGGTGAAACTTGATGGGCTTTAAAGTCTCTTCTAACCCAATTGTTCTATGATTGTATGAGATGTAATAAATCTCCACCATGGTAAGGTCAAGCCTGCTCCCTGTGACTTCTGTGCTGTATTGACCTACATTTGTCAGCATCAAAGCACACAGTGAGAAGTTCTGAGGACTCCAAAGCAGGAGGAATCAGGTGGCAAACCACAGGGCCAGCTGCAGAGCTAAGGCATAAAGGATGGCAAGCAGCAGCGGGGTGTAGTGGTCCCACCACCAAAACTGCTGTGAAACCAGCAGCTCTCTCTCCTGCCAGGTTCTTACTGGCCATTCTCCATGCAGTGACTTACCCTGCTGCGACCGCTCCTGCCTCTGAGCCTCCAGAGCCTTTTTGATGTCCTCCATTTCCTGTTTGATGATGTTGATTCTCCGGGCTACCGTACTGCTTCTCTTCCTCCTGGCAAGGAGGATGCTTTTGTTCTCTTTAAAGATCCGGTTGATCTCACTTCCACACTCCTCCTTGAACTGCTCAAATGCTGCTGCCCTGGATGGAGGGGAGCTGCAACAGAATTCAAAGAAGACACATGGAGCTGTGGGGAGGTCAGTCTGTTCTGCCCTGCAGTTACACCATGGGAGTGGCCATCCCTGAGGTTTATGGATGGTATTCCAATGGGACCTTTGAGGACCCCACTGTGCCAGCTGCATCCTGGTACCATCTCTGTGCCAGCCTTCACGCATCTGTCCCCCCTACATAACTCCCCCAAGAGTTATTTCCATGGAAGCCACATTCCTCAGATGCCTCAGAATTGATTCTTTCCTGGAAAGAGGATTTCTAATAGTTTGAATTTTCAGAAAAACAACTAATCCTGTTCCTCCCTATTGTTGAACAGAAATGCTTTTGTTCTTTTCTTTCTGGATTCCCAGCACAGACTGACCACGTCTGCCAAGCAAAGCCCTGAGCTGCATACAGTTGGCTACTCTACAATGCTGCCTCCCATGGCCTTTAAGCTCAGCCTGTTTTGAAAGCCTGAATTCAAAGCTGCATTTGTCATTCCTGACTTTTCTCTGAAATAGCTTTGAGGCAGATGTGCCCCCACAAACAGCACCTTTTACTTCAACACAAAGCACACACAGCGAAAGGAGAGTGTCTCAGGAGACCCTTGGCACTGCAGGAGGAACACCACGCTCCAACATGCTGCTGCTCTGCGCTGCTGGTTGTTCCTGGTCAGGGGGGTGGGTCTGGTAGCAGAGAGGAGCTTAAAGTCTTCATGTCCCTCAGTCCAGACTGCAAAACCATCCACTGCTTTCCACGGGTTGATCTCTTAAGGGGATTTTCAGGCATTTCAAAGGCTGCGTGAGACTGCTTTCATGCCAAACTGCTGGCAAAGCACTGCACAATGGCCACTGGGCAGACTGCTACAGCTTTGGCAGCTCAGCTCCAGAGTTGAGCCATTCAACACTTGGGGTTGTGACATATGCAGCTGGGGCAGCAGTCTTCCCTGTCAGCCACAGTATTCAAAAGAATACTAAAATACGTGCAGAGGGCATGGAAGAATGCAATAGAATTATAGAATGGCCTGGGTTGAAAAGGACCACAGTGATCATCGAGTTTCAACCCCCCTGCTATGTGTAGGGTCACCAACCACCAGACCAGGCTGCCCAGAGCCACATCCAGCCTGGCCTTGAATGCCTCCAGGGAAGGGGCATTCCCAACCTTCTTGGGCAACCTGTTCCAATAACACATTAAGGTGCTTCAGAAGCAAATTCTCCTGGGACGGCTTCACCCTGAGATGCTCTCCCCAGCTGCAGGAACAAGAAAAAGCAGTCATCTTCAACAAGAGCAATGGAGATACTTCTAATAATTCAAAGCCGCATTGCTTGCTGGGAGCTCCTGGCAACAGCAGATAGATGAAGATGGGAAAAGTGGTCTGCAGACTGGGTTCTGTAGGGTCCTGGCTGAGCTCCTGGGAGCTGAACAGCTGCATGCTGTTGAGCACACCCTCATGGAAAGTGTCTTTGGTCTCTGTACCCTGTGCATATTTTACCCCATCAACACCATCAAGAAGGAAATGCACACTAGTGCTGTCCTCCTGTGCTATGTTCCTGTTGCAGTGCAAGCAGATGATGGGCATACCGTTGTGTTTTTGGCAGTTCTCCACAATTCCTCTCTGATATGGGACTTCCTGCCATGACCTCATGCAGATATTGCTCTCTTTTCATGAGTGTCTGGAGTTTGGTGGCTGGTCATGAGGTCATTCCACACTCTGATCAAGAGGTGAAAAGTACTGTGATTTTACATGGGACCAACTGGAAATGTAATGAAATGGTATAGCTTGGCAGCAGAAGGTTAAACCTGCAGGCATGCTCCAGAATACCCAGAGAGAGGGAAAAAAAGCATGCCAGCATTTAAGTCAGGAACTGGCTCTTGGTCAGTAAAGATCTCACACTTAACTGGGCAGCACAGAGCTCAAAGCAGATGGAGAAGGTGACAGCCACCAACATACTTTGGTACACTGCTACGTGACTGTGTATTTCTGCATCCAAGCAATGAAGACCTCTGATTCTCCCATTTACTTTGAAGCAGGTAGCTGTACTAGGGAGACACAATGCAACCACTCTGATGTAAACCATCCTTTGGCAAATAGGCTATGCTCCCTTTACAGGAGAGACTTACCTGGGCCGCTGGGAATTCTCCTTAGAGTCTGGCTTTGAGGGCTGTGCATCAATATGTGCTGTATCCTCATTCCTTGCTTTCTCTTTCACATCCGAATTCTTGGTGGGAATTATTACCTGACTTTTGGATGGTAAGTGAGCAGCCAGGTCTCTCCCAGAAAACAAGCTTTTAGTTCCTTCCTTCCTGATAGAGGGAAAAAGATGAACCAGATTAATTTCTTTGTAAGAGGGCACTGGAACCAAAGCACACTGTAGGTGCTAGGTTTGCCAATTCAAAAGCTATCCTCTCTCAGCTCGCCTACATAAACACCAGCCTGGTCTACTTGGGATAGTGTGACTTCAGAGAAACCCAGGAAGGTGTTCACCAGACCTCTCTCCATCTTCCTAAAGAAGAACTGCACAGAGAGGTCCCCCATTTCATGCAGCTACTGAAGCCTTGGTGGTTCATCTTGATGTTTTCTCAAGGATTTAGAGGAAATGTCAGGGAGGAACCAAGCCACAGAAGCAGCTGCAGAAGTTGCCCTCTTAGGGACATCACTTCTATAAATTGTAATATCTCTCTTTCTGGTTGTTCCCCCTTCTCCTTCACAACCTCTTCTCAGTTTCACTCCATACCCGCTCCTCAGTCCGCTGCCCCCTCCTCCCTTTCCACTTGGCAGATCTCATTCTACCGAACACCTTAAAGATAATCTTCAGGTTTAACGAGCCTCCTGATGCCATCATCAGACTGTTTCCTTCCTTGCTTCCTCTCTGCCTCCATCCATGTGTGACAATATATTGTCCAAAAGAAAAAGAAAAACGAGGAGAGCTGTTTGACTGCTGAACTCACTCGGGCCGCTCACTGCTTGTCCTGGAATTCTTCTCATCAGGTTTGGGTGAAATTGGGGTAGGTATGATCTCCACATATTGTCTCTTCAACAAATGGCGATCCACATCAACTATACCCATCTGAACATGGGAAGAAATAAAATGTGGACCAGGAGGAATAGCTCAGCAGCCATCTAGGCCATGATATCCGGCCCATACCCAATAGTGACTTCATCTTAATGTACAATCTAATCTGGAAACCTTTGTTCACTAGAATATATTTAAGGGAAACATCTATAAAAGTACAAATTAAAAGCTAAAATTATCCACAAATTCATGTGCTGAATGTTTCACATACTTAGGAGGTCTCATGTCATGGAAATAAGTTCAAGCCTTTACTATACATTTCCCCCAAAACTTTAGACAGTTGTAGACAATGAACAGTTCAGACAGCATAAAACAGGAGGGGATATTAAGTGTTAAAATCTACTTATCTCAACGTTTGGCTTTGTTTGCCAGTTCTTTAAATAAAGCATTGAATAGGCCCATTAGGGACCATGTGTTTTTCTGTTAGGCAAATGCTTTGCATTTTCCCTTGTGCTTTTCCTCCCAAATATTCAAAGCATCTACAGTTAAAGCACAGAACAAGTAGGTGACCCTGCAGAGCACATGATGATTGTCACGTTACTGGGTGAAAGCAAGGCAAGGAAATGACCACTTCAGAGAGAAAGAATTTTGTAATGAAAAATAAACTACAGCTCAGAGTCCACAGCTGTATTTATGGCTTCCATAGGATACACTTACATTGCTCCAGAAATTATAAGGGTTAAAAGGGGCCTCATCAGATGCAGGTGAACTGGGCCTGGCTGACAGGCAGGTCGCCTTCTTATATCAACTTAGACTTTCTTCATTCCTGTCTTATAAATTAAGATAATGGGCTGAATGCTCAGCTGACAGCAATGCTACTTTGTTAATGGGTGCATCTCTGCTCAGTGCACTCACTCATCACACCAGTACTTCTGAGTTCAGATTTTGATGGGGAGAAGTTGAGAACTTGAGGCAATTCACGGTTCAGAAGCCCAGAAGATCATTCTAAATTGGGTTTTGTGCAGGGGCCAAGCGCCAGCCATTACCTTCTGAGCAGCAGCAATAGTAGCAAAGTCGTTTTTGTCTATCAGAACATACTTGCTTCGTAATCTGGTTTCCACTTCATCTTCCTGTTGTCTTTGGGAAAAAAAACACACCATTGTGTTGAAGGACTATTTCATATGTCAAAAGCTGCAGTACTTCCTAATATCACATTTCTAACTAAAATGCACTTTACCTGTGATCTCATTCCCAAGCACCCTGTCTTGATCCTTCTACTCTTCCTCTAAGTGTTGTAACCTGTTTCCATTCTCCCCGTCCTTTCTTTTTCTTTTTTTTTTAGACTGTATAGCTTATGGCAGCTTTTTATGGATACTTAAATACTTAGCACAACCTATTCATAGTCTAAATCAAATACTATCACATCTGTTCAGTCATGTCACTCAAATAAAGCACTGTCCATAGGATTAATGATTGTTATTTAACTAATCAAGACTGAAAACCTGCAAGTTAAAAACAAAACAAAACAAACCCCAAAGCCTGCTGCTTCAGCACAATAAAAGGAGTCTGAAGTTCAAAAAACCACAATAATCGGTCAAAGTTTTACCACTTTGGTCTTTGGTCCCTGAAAAACCAGACTGCCTAGTCTGATGACATAGCACAGACAGCTGAGTTAAGACAAGTTTCTCAAGGGCAGGCAGATTTTCTACAGCAGCATCCTGCTGTCATTCTTGTAATAGAAAAACCTACTTAGGACTTGGACTCGATGATCCTTATGGGACCTTTCCAACTTGGAATAATGACTCTGCAATCTGCTGCCTAGCCAGACCATGACTGGAATGGTTGGTTAGCTGCCCTAATAGCCTCATCCTTCTTTGTTCTCTTCTGTTTCACGACATGGAAACTGCTTGCCCTCATCTTCACCATTTTTCCCAGCCTGCCATTTACATTCCTTCATTCAGCCCAAAAGAACAACTCTCCTTACTCACCAGTAACGCTTTCAGACACTTTCACACTCTCCTGCCTCCATACCACACGGACAGAGAACACTTTCTCAGAAATAGCCACATCATTCTTATCATGCTTCTCAATATTTGCTGTGAATGAGTGAAGCTTATCATTAAGGGCCCTTGCACATGGCTTACAAGCACTGGTAGGTTAAAGGCACCCATCTTCTTGAGCAAAAGCCAGCAGAAATAGGCCAGAATGCTGTTACCAGTTACAAGTTATTCCCTATACTTCATAATTATTTTCCACCCATGTCCTGTAAGTGTGATATCCCACTTGATATGGTTCCTAAATCTTACTGTGAAATGTATCAACCCTGAACGTCTTACCTTACAATCAGCTTGAACTGCCTAAATACTTCCTGGACTTGCCTGAAGTTCATTATCTGAGGAAAAGATGCATACATTGAAAACACAAGTAAGCATTTCCATGCTGTGCTCAGCTGTACCAATTCAAATAATTCAGCTTGTGAGGGCTCTGCTTTCCCATACGTGGGAAGCAGAGCATAGCACTCAAGGATACCTTTATACTGTACTTGACTGGAGGTGCACGCATTGCTTGCTTGAGAGAGGAATCTGAGAGACTGTGATAAATTCCATGGAGTGCACAGTCAGCCAGGTAACAAATTATTGACAGCAATTTTACACATGACACAGAGGGCACCTACTGATCTACCCTACAGATTATGAAGTCGCTGCTCTTTTCACTGCTGTCCAGGACTGTGTTACAACCAGCAGAGCACTGTCCCCAGTCCTCTTACCCACGATATCAAATCAGTGTCATTGAGCCGTACTGCCTCTGTTTTAGAGGAACAGAGGCATGAACAGGCAAGTAATGGGGAATGTGTAGCTGAGCAGGAATCTGCACTCAGGTCTGCCATGGTCTAAGATTCTGGACTTAACCATGAAATGCTCTCTAGTCTCACTCTAGAAGATTCTTCAGTCCCATTAAAGACATCAATCCCTGTGTGAAACTCCTTTGTCCTCTGCCTTCCCC
>PPHD01018500.1:0-14526 GCA_002909625.1 Bambusicola thoracicus
GGCCACCTGAGCACACTGTTGGCTCATATTCAGCTGACTGTCCATCAGTACACCAAGGTCCCTTTCCATCAGGCAGCTTTCCAGCCACTCCTCCCCAAGCCTGTAGGATTGCCTGGGGTTGTTGTGACCAAAATGCAGGACCTGATGCTCAGCCCTACTGAAACTCATACAGTTTGCCTTGGCCCATCAATCCTGTCTATCCAGGTCCCTCTGTAGTGCCCTTCTTCCCTCAGGCAGATCGACACTCACTCTGAACTTGGCATAATCTGCAAACTTACTGAGAGAGTGCACTCAATCCCCTCGTCAAGACCGTTAATAAAGATGTTAAATAGAAGCAGTCCCAGTACCGAGCCCTGGGGGATACCACTTGTGACCAGCCACCAACTGGATTTAACTCCACTGTCCATAAATCTTTGGGCCCGGCCATCCAGCCAGTGTTTCACCCAGCGGAGCGTACACCCATCCAAACTGTGAGCAGCCAGCTTCTTCACAAGTATGTTCTGGGAGACAGTGTCAAAGACCCTTCTGAAGTCCAGGTAGACCACATCAACTGTCTTACCTTCATCCACTAAGCAGATCACCTTGTCATAGAATGAAATCAGGTTTGTCAAACAGGATCTACCATTCGTAAACCCATTCTGACTGGGCCTGATCCCCTGGTTGACTTTTAACTGGTCCATGATGGCTTCCGAGATTATCCATTCCATAACCTTCCTGGGCACTGAGATGAGACTGATAGGTCTGTAGCTACCAGGATCATCTTTCCAGCCCTTTTTGAAGATGGGCATCACATTTGCCAGTCTCCAGTCCACCAGGACATCCCCAGTTAGTCAGGACTGCCAAAGAATGATGGAGAATGGCTTGGCAACCACATCGGCCAACTCTTTCAGCACTCCATGGTGCAATCCATCTGGCCCCATGGATTTGTGAGCATCCAGCTTTTGGAGCAGGTCCAAAACCATCTCATCATGGATCATGCAGGGCCTATTCTATTCCCCATCCCTACCTACCAGCGCAGGGGGCTGTGTTCTCAGAAAGTAACTAGTCTTACTATTAAAGTCTGAGGCAAAGGCAGCATTAAGCACCTCAACCTTATCCTGATCCTAGGTCACCAGGTCACCCTCGGCATCCTACAAGGGATGGAGATTCTCCCTAGCCCTCTTCTTACTGTTGATGTATTTATAGAAATACTTATTGTTGTCCTTTACCTTAGTGGCCAAGTTCAGTTCTACTTGGGCTTTTGTTTTTCTGATTTTCTCCCTGCACAGCTTCACTACATACCTGTAATCCTCATAAGTAAGCTTGTCCACTCTTTCAGAGACCATAAACTTTCCTTTTGTTCTTGAGCTCCAGCCAAAGGTCTCTGTTCAGCCAGTCCGGCCTCCTTTCCTGTCAGCTCATCTTCCGTGACTTGGGGATGGTCAGCTCCTGCACCTTTAAAATAACTTCCTTAAAGTATTCTCAGTCTTCCTGAGTTCCCATGCCCTCCAAAACTACCTCCCAAGAAACCCTCTTAACCATGGTCCTAAAGAGATTAAAGTCTGCCCTCTGGAAGTCCAAGGTGGCAGTTCTGCTGACTCCCCTCCATGGTTCAGCAAGGATTGAGAAATCTAGCATCTCATGATCACTGTGCCCCAGACAACCTCCAACCTTTACATCCTCTGCAAGACCTTCTCTGTTAACAAACAGCAGGTCCAGGATTTTGCTTCCCCTTGTTGGCTCCTTCACCAGCTGTGTCCAAAAGTTATCTCCCACACACTCCAGGAACCACCCAGGACTCTTCCCTATCTGCTGTCTTATAAACCCAGCAGATGTCTGGGAAGTTGAAGTCCCCCAAAAGAACAAGGGGGAGAGGCCTTGAGACTTCACCCAACTGTCTATAAAGTGTCTTGTCCACCTCTTCATCCTGGTTGGGTGGCCTGTAGTACCTATTATCCCATGATAATGTCAGTCTTATTGGCCTTCACTTTTATTCTGACCCATAAGCTTTCAACCCTATCATCACCATCATTCATTTCCATACATTTGCATTCTTTCTTAACATAGAGGGCTACACCACCACCCTTCCTTCCTTGCCTATCCCTTTTGAAAAGCTGGTAGCCATCCATCACAGTACTCCAGCTGTTCCAGTCATTCCACCATGTTTCCACCATGGCAACTGTATCATAGCTTTCCACTGCAGAATGGCCTCCAGCTCCTCCTGTTTATTACCCATGCTGTGTGCATTAGTGTAAAAGCACCTGAGCTGGGCCTCCTTTTGAGTGGCAGTAGACCTAACACCCTCATGACCATACTCTGGTGTTTCTGTAGCACCGACTTCACGCCAGTCCTTGTATTCTTCCCACAAAAAGGCGAGTCATCCTCCTCCTTCACCAAGACACAAGACTGTGGGATCTTAGTAGTACATCCCTCTCCCATCGGCACTGTCATGTTACATACAGGCTCCATTCTAGTGATCCCAGTTACACCCCCACCCAAATTTGTACTTAGTTTAAAGCTCTATCAATGAACCTTCCTAACTCCCCTTTCCACCGGTAAGAGAAGCTACTCCCATTGGTTGCGAGCAGGCCTGGTCTCATGTAAATCAAGCAGAGGTCAAAAAACCCAAACCTCTGCTGGGCAGGCTCAGAGCTAGATATTAATCCACTGGCCCATCATATTTAGTCCCTCATCATTCCCACTGGAGGCATGGGGGAGAACACAGCTTGTGCTCCTGAACCCTTTACCTGTCGCCCCAAGGATCTGAAGTCCTTTTTCACAGTTCTTAGGGAAGTTCTTCCTGTATCATCACTGCCTACCTGAAACAACAATAGGAGACAGTAATCTGAGAGCTGAACTAGGGAACAAAGTTTCTTCCTTACATCTTTAACCCAGGCCCCCAGGAGGCAGCAGACCTTCCTGTGTAGAGGGTCTGGACTATATACTGGTCCTTCTGCTACCTTCAGCACAGTCACCAATGACAATGACCCATTGTTTTTTTGTTTGCTGATGAGGTTTTAATGGTAAGTGTGGTCCAGCTAGACTTCAGTGACACCTCCGAGTGGGGAGAACCATCATCACCACCACTAGTTGTCCCTGCAGAGCACTGTACCTGTTATGCAGGGGCAGCTGAGGAGGCAGGGGAATGTCTGGGAGGGCGCGCCTACATTACTGAGCAGAGGCCTTTTGCCAACTGCCCCATGCCCTCCAGTTCTTCACCACTGTTGTTAAAAGGAGGAGAGGACAGGGGGTTCACTGCAGCAGGAACACTGCCTGCCAGTTCCCCTCTGTCACCTGTTTGCAAGGTGGCGGGCAGTGACGTGCTCCATGTGGAAACTCAGCTGGCTGCCAAGATCTCAGGGTTGATAGGGACTAATGCTTCTCAGCCTCTCCACATCCTCCTTCAGGTCAACCACAAGGCTAAGTAAGTCATTTAGCTGGTTGCATCTAACACAGGTGCTGTCTCCATCTCCTAGCACTGCAAAGGCCAGGCTCTGACACTCACTGCAGCCAGAAACCCGTGCACTAGCATGTTGCTTTGAGACTTCAGTCTGAGTCTCCACATTTTTCTTGGCCACAGCCTTCCTTTTACATGTGCATGGGACCTTGGTCTGGGTCTCCACATTTTTCCCAGCAATAGCCTTCCACCGGGGTGCAGCCATGGCAAACCAGCAGACTCACTAGCACTGCTAGGGTAGCCTTCATGGAGTGTGACTGATCAGCTCTGCCCTGCTGCTGGTAGTGCTGGCACCGCTCTCGCCCTGTTAGCAGGCCCTTAACAGGTCCCCCCCGCACTTATCAGTCACTTCACTTCTAGATAACAGTCCTCCTCACTCTGCAGTCACCTGAATAAGTGGCTTATGGTTTCTCTGTGTTTGAATGGCCCACGTAAGTCACACAGACTGACAACTCCTCTCCACCCCAGGTGGGCAGCTACACATCACTGCCCTCCCCAAGGCTTCTTCTAGGCAGGGGGACGTTGATGCAGAGCCGTTGCCCTGGCAACGCCCACTTCACATCAGCCGCTCTCGCGAGAACTGCCGGGCTGCTCTGTTTATTACCTCGGGGTTCCCTGGATGAAGGAACCAACCGAGACCCACTGTACCTCAGGTCAGTCACTGCGGTTCTGGCCAGGACAGCTCTGAAGCAGAGAACCTCAGCGATCAACTTCATTAAGAGCAGTTGAAGGCAATTGCTAAAGGTAGTACACTACTGCTCTTCTGTTCTTTGCTGCAGGGCGATGCTGCAATGATGATTTTGACAGTGAAGTCAAAATGGCTCTTGTAACTTTAAAACAACCTGGCTTTCCACTTATAAGGGGCTCTTAACAAAAGACTCAATGTTTCAGACGGAGAAGCTCATCTTGTATTCCCTTCTGCTTCCACCAAGCGTCAAGGAACAAGATGAAGTGGACATTAAGTACCCTGCCTCCATGACACGGCACCACACAACATCCAGAGCCTTTCCCCAGGCACTCAGAATACAGCGCTGTCAATAACCAACATTACACTGAGCTTGTGCAATTAGTTCAGTGACACACGTAGGCCAGTAACAAGGTCTTCAGAACAGCATCTCCCTGTCATTCATATAGAGAAGAAAAAAAAAAAAAAATGAATGAATGAATTTTATGATTGCACGCATCATAACCAAGCAAAGATTTGGCTCCCCACTTCCAGCACTTCAGGCAAAACAAACACAATTCACGTTCTCCATCTTGTCTCCTGCTTTTGTTGTTAAGTTTCAGCAAAATCCCTCCAGGCACATTAGAATGCTGCAAGGGCATAATTAAACCCTCAACGACCCTGAAGGATATTACCTTTCACAACAAGAATGGGAAAGAAAGCTCCTATCCTCCCCTAAGGACCAGATCTGCTAAGCATAACACTTAGTGGCCCCTGACTTAAGCCTTCTTATATGTGTAAGTAACAGTGATTAATAATAAACATCTGAGATGTAACAGAAACCTTCATATGCTTATAACTCTGGGATAGCAGCAATCCCAAAAGGATCACCAAGGTGTGCTACCACGCATACATCCCCCCATTTTTCCTGCAGAAATTGCCCTAGGTTGGCCGAAGTTCCCTCTTCCCTATAAGAGAATGGCCTACCCTTCTCCAGTGCTATGAAAGATAGTACCACTGCACACACGTTTTGGTGTGTGCAGTTACTACACAGCTAGGCAAGTGCACAACATAATAGGTGAGCAATTGTCTGAAGGATCAGGCTCAAAGGGTTACAGTATATGGGGCAAAATCAACCTAATGAGGTTCCACATTTTGGGGTCAGCCCTCTTCAGTGTACTGTAAATGATCTCAATACAGGACTTGAAGGTAATGCTAGGTAAGTTTGTGGGTAACACTAAATAAGGAGATGCTGACTCCCTAGAGGGTGAAGAGAGGCCGTGCAGAGGGAACATGGCAAATTAGAGGGCTGGGTAATTATCACGAACACAAAGCTTAACAGGAGCAGGTGCTGGACTCAGCAGCTGGCACCAGGCAACCCTGGCTATTACATACAGACTGGGGGACAAGCAGCTTCAACTAGGATAGAAACACAGAATCATAGAATCATAAATGTTGGAAGGGACCTTTAAATGCCATAGAGTCCAACTCCCCCACAATGAACAGGGACACCTACAGCTAGACCAGGTGCTCAGAGCTCCGTCCAGCCTGACCTTGAGTGTCTCCAGGGATGGGGCATCCACCACCTCTGGACAACCTGTGCCAGTGCCTCACCATCCTGAGTTCTGTGAATAAAACCTGAGAGGCTAAGGTGGCAACTTTTAGAAATATTTAATCACCACGGTTCAGCTGTCTGGTTGCTTACCCTGGACTATTTCGGACTCTGAGTGCACATGTGCACTGCAGAGGGAACCCTAAATACCAGCCCACCAGCATTTGGCGGTGCATGGCATGGGGCAGATGTTGGGCAGATGTGTCCCTGCCTCTCCTCTGAGCACATGATTGAACCATCTCTGAGGTGAGGCAAGGAGGGATTCAGAGCAGGGGATGCTGCCCACCTTCACTTGAACGGAGGCATTCAGCCACACTGCACAGACACCAAAGCACGCTGTAAGTTCAGTCATTTCTGATGGCATGCCAGTACACGTCAGGACTCAGATATGCACACAAGCTGTCCAATAAAACTGATCTAAAAAACTACAATATCTTTTGTCTGTAAAGATAATTGCCAAATGTGGGGAAAAAAAAAGAAAGTCTCGATCTTAAAAAAGAAACATAATCTTGCTTGGAAATGTTTTTAACACAGCAGTTAGAAGAACATGCATTCCTGTTGAAGGGAGAAATGTGAAGGTCCTACAGAATGCAAGACTTCGGTGCAACTTAAGAAAACACACTCATAAAAATAGTTAGACTTTTCTTCTCTGACATGGGGTACGCAGGATGAATAGTGAAAACAAGCCATTTCTTTATTTCCCTACTCCACCTGTTCAGAAGGATCTGTTCACGTAGGGCCAGATGCAAACCGCCTGCCTGTGTTGGGTTTACATGACAAGGCCTCGGTAGTGGGGGCCGAGGGGTGTCCTCTGTGAGCAGTGCCCAGCACTGCCCCATGTCAGAGCAGAGCAGCTCCAGCTGCTCCCACAGGGATTCACTGCTGGGCAGAGCTGAGCCGTGAGTGACGCTGGGTGCACCTGTGGGAGAGCGGATTGAAGGGAGGAAACAGTGCTGTGCAACGGCGGCTCGGAGAGAGGGGTGAGAGGAGCTCTAGCCTGTTATCAGTAGGGAATAAACTGCATTAATCTCCTTTATGTTGAGTCTGTTTCACCTGTGACAGTAGCTGGTGAGTGATCTCCCTTTTCCTATCTCAATCCAAGAGGGTTCTTTTCCCCCTACTTTCTCCCCCTGCCTTTTCAAGGAGGTGAAATGAGACAGCGGCATGGTGGGGTTGAGCCGCCCATCAGCTGTTAAACCACCCCACTGACACAGTGCTAGATTAAGATAGGGAGGAAACTCGGGAGCTTGGATTCCTCTTCTCTCTCATTTAGTGCTACATCTCCTTTCATTTATTTTCCCGGCTTCCTTTTGCTAAGATTTATTTTAACAATATCCAGTTATTAAATGTACCAGATAGCATGAAACTAGAGATAAGTTTGCAATACATGACAGCAAAACAAATTAAAATAATGGAAAATGTCAATGTTCACCTAACTCCTCCTGTGTAATGCCAAACTCCTGTCTTGCAGCAATAGCACTCTCCTGAGCAGTTAGATATAGGCTCACCTCAACAGATTTATCACAGTGAACTTGTTTTAATACACTGCTACCTTCCAACTCATCTTTACTGCACTTTCTTCATCCCCAAAAAAGAAAATTCCAAGTTCCTGATCATGGGCTGTATTAAGTTAGAATAAACAGATAGCATCAAATACATTTCTGTTTTGCCAGGAAATAAAACAAATGCAAAGTGCCACACTACAATACGATACAGACTGATTTTCCTCCTTGCATAGTGAGCAACCACCTCATTAACAAACACGCAACAAGAGCTACATGGTGCCCGAGGATGGGGTCATTTTGACATTTCAAATGCATTCTGGAAGTTCTAAGAGATCCATGCCCTTCTGCAACAACAATAATATTGCTACAACGATTACCTTTAAGTTCTGAACACGTCCATAGATGTCTGTGTTTAGGCAACCCGATTCCAGACTTCATGCCTATTTAAGCATTGCAACGGTCAGTGAGCATCGCACCAGTTGGCTTTGGGCCTTCGCCATTTGCGTGCTCTCCAAAAGGAACCCATGAACACTGCCCGGACAATGGGAACCAGTCAGATGCTTTTAAAAAGGAGTCGAGATGGAAGAGGAATACAGACTGCATCTCTCAAAAAGACAGGCAGCTGATCAGATAATTCCTTAACCCAAAGGGAAACAAAACACTCATGAATTTCCATACTGCATAAAGTTATTACAGAGAGCAAGGTTGGGAGTATGTGCCAGCATGGGCGTACTGTTTGGGACTCTGATTTGGCATCATCTACTGCAGCCATCAGCTGACTTCTAGGAAGAGATTAAAAGCTGAAGCACAGAGGAGAGGCTTTCACTAAATTAGCTCACAAACTTTTATTTTGCTTGCAGATCACATCAGTTCAACACAGGGCAAAGAGGGCCAGAAATGCACCAGACTGGGGTGTACCTGGGCCAGGAGAATGCCCCTGCACCACTCAGTTCAAAGGAATTGGGATGACAAAATGTGCTGGAGCTGAAGAAGGCACTGGTAACTGCAGTACCCCAACAGTGATCTCATGGAAAGGTGGGAGAAGGGGGAGGTGCAGCCTTCCACCATTTTGCCTTCCACCTCCCTTCAGATACTGATAAATATTTACCAGATCCCTTCTCAGTCTTCTTTTCCCCAGGCTGAACAGACCCAAGTTACTCAGCCTTTCCTCATACAGGAGACGCTCCAGGCTCTTCATCATCTTTGTGGTCCTCCACTGTACTCCTCCTAGGAGATCCCTGTCTTTTTTGAACTGGGGAGCACAGAACTGGAGACAGTATTCCACGTGTGGCCTCACCAGGGCAGAGTAGAGGATAAGGATCACCTCCCTCAACCTACTGGCCACACTCTTTTAATGTACCCCAGGATTCCATCGGCCTTCTTAGCCACAAGGGCACACTGCTGGCTCAAAACCAACTTCTTGTCCGCCTGGACCACCAGGACCTTCTCCACAGAACTCATCTCCACTGTACTGATGCACAGTTATGCCTCCCGAGGAGCAAGACTATACTCTCGCTCTTGTTAAACCTCATCAGGTTCCTCCCTGCCCAACTCACCAGTCTGTCTAGGTCTTGCTGAATGGAAGCGCAGCCTTCCACTGTGTCAGCCACTCCTCCCAGTAGTCACATTGCCCATATATTTACATAACCCTCTTTGGCATCCTTTGCTTTTTAAAGTCCTCAAATGAGTAATCACAAGGACTTCTTCATTGCTGGATCAAGCTCCTCTCTGGTTCTTTGCCAGCAAATTAGGGAATTCATCCATCCCTTAAGCTACCTGAGGAAAAATGCAGGAACGCTCTGGATTGCTTATCTGTACTGTCAGAGGAAGTATGAACTCTGCAGCACAGCATGTTTGCAACAAGCTGAGCCAACCCTGCTGCATCACAGCACCATTTATGGAGAAGCTCAGACAGTACCAGCAGCAATGCTGTGCACACAGCTACAGCCTGAGCTCACATCTCAGGACTTCACCTGGGAGCCAGAAAATCCAATTCCAGCCCATCTGTGCAGCCGCAACAGCTTAATCACAGCAGCCCTCACCTGCAGGAGAGAAATAAATCAGCACAGGTAACATATCAGCAACACTCGCCATCAGAAAGACACTGGCAAGAGACCACCACCATCAGCTTGAATGCTGTTTGTCCATGGGCAGCTCCTCAAGTAAAGTACCAGGAATCTCATTTAAAGAATGCAAACAACAAGAAACATTTCTTTTTTCCTTTATTTTTGTCTCCATAAGATATCAGGCCAATATCATGTCTCCCCAGCCTGCTTTCTCACCTCCAGCGATATCCTCTCAGGTGGTGGGAATCCTGCTTAGAAGCGAGGAATTAGGGTCACAGTGCCAATGCATAATGCTTTGGCAACAGACCAAGCACTGTAGCAGACAATGCATAACTTGAAATGAAGAAAAGACTTTCTTTTTGCATTACATTTTCTCTGAATAAAATTTGAGGCTTTATTCTTAACAACTTCATGAGCAAAGCGATTTGTCTCCACGGCCTGCGTATGGCATCCCTTTGCATGGGGGCTCCCAGCATGCTGCTGCTCTGCTCCATTACCCAAAATGCTCCAAAATAACAAAATATTTCTGAAATAAGAACTATCAGCAAAGTCATACAGAGAGTATATTCACAATGAAGGGGAGGAGAGGAAAACGTCTCACAGCACACTTTCAGAGTTCACATTCCTCCAAAACCCATCTCCTGTCAATCCAAGCACAGTGATAACCCAGCTGCTCTCTGTATCTCAGCAGTTCCAGAACTGTGTATTTTAACTACACGTCAGACACGGACTGACAAAGTCCAAGCGGATCTGGGACCTTAGCGTGCCTCGCACAAAAAGGAGTGAGCGCTTAGCATGTGAAGGCAATACGCCACACAAGTATTCATTTGTCTTTGGCAAAGACAACATTCATCCCGTCCCTATCTGCCACGGTCTCCTCTGCTGCCCTCAGATTCTCATGCAGAAAAGCAACAGTTAACTCTCTTGCATGAGTTCCTGACCAGCATTCTGCAGTACATTCTGCCACTGCACGCAACAGCCAACCTCTCCTCGTCTCATTAAGGCCATATTGATGCGCAACACGGGCACAAAACACAACGGCACTCCTAAGTCTTGCCTTATTTTCATTCAGCGCTATGCCAAGCTCCAATTTAAGAAGGGCACCATGCCTTCTCCTGCATAAACAGAAGTGAAGAATAACTTAAAAACAAATTACAAACCCAAAATGTTATTGCACTTTTCCTCTCTCGAGTCTAGCGCTGTGTAGTTAAAAAAAAAAAAAGTCTGGAACATTTCCACAATGAAAATATGTAAATTAATTACTCTCTTATGTTGATTGATGAAAGTTATTTTGGTTGAGAACAATGCAAGTCGCCCGCAGTTTACAAAACAATATGTCAATAAAATGAGTTAGACCTGCTGAAGAAAATATTTGTTGTAGCCTACAGCTATTTTTGCACATGCATAACCTTGAATTACAGTTC
Source organism: Bambusicola thoracicus (assembly GCA_002909625.1). NCBI lineage: Eukaryota > Metazoa > Chordata > Aves > Galliformes > Phasianidae > Bambusicola > Bambusicola thoracicus. The sequence goes on from PPHD01018500.1 coordinate 10,708, forward strand.
TTAGGAAAAAAAAATACCACTTCCCCATTCAGATTAGCAACTAGTAAGTTGAGACTTGCATTTCCTCGAGTACTAAGGAATCTATTAATGTAGCAGACAAAAATACACCAAAGAGGGTTAGAGAGCACATTATCATCCTTCATGATCCTGGCAAATGAGAAGTGACAAAACTTAAAAATTTACAGCAAAGGCTTTTTATCATGAAAATATAAATGCTTTGAGGTGTTAAGTGTTACTCTCTCAGCGTGTATTCCTCCCTTACCCCTCCTCACAACCTGGGCAGATTTGCATAAAGAAAAGAAAAGAAATGAGGAAAAAAAAAATAACCTGTACAAAGTATCACTACAAAGAGCATCTCAACCTGCACAACACTTGCAGGACTTTCTGCTAGGGCCAACAATAACTACTCCAGCCCAAAATTTCACATGCACACAGCTCTTCACCATGAACAAAAATCAAGTCAAGACAGGGAGTGCAAAGGACCCCTCGAACAAGCTGGTACAAAAGGGACTGAAGGGTTGGGCACTATCACAGAGTGGTGGATCAAGACCCTTCACAATGTCTTAGGTGTGGCATTTCCATAACTATCTGCAGGATGCCAAATGAGACCCCACAGTTACATCAACCCCAAGACGTGGGGAGGACAAGTTGGACCTTCCCATTGGTGAGGCCCTGACACAGGATGCCCAGAGAGCAGTGGTGCCCCATCCTTGGAGGTGCTCAAGGCCAGGTTGGATGGGCCCTAGGCAGCCTGAGCTGGTGGGGGGCAGCCCTGTTCATGGCAGAGGGTTGGGACTGGGTGGCTTTGAGATCCCTTCCAACCCAAGCCATTCTGTGATTCTGTGATTGAGGAGCTCAGCTTGGAGCATACAGTCCTTGAACCCACTACGCAAGGTTCCCATAAAAATTAAAGGGCTTCCTTGTTTGCTCTTTTTCAGACTTGAGCAAACTAAAATGAGTCGCAAGAATCAGAAAGCTTAAAATATGCAAATATGCACAGCAAAGAATCAAAACATTTACCCGACACCTGCTTGCTGGAGGATTCAATTCCTTCAACAAAATTCTCGGGTAACTCCCGGCTGAGCACCCAGCTTCTTGTCACCATCTCAGCTTCTGGGAATGAAGGTTCTGGGATTTCTGTCAGAAAACTGTCTCCAAGGCCTATCTATTTCTTGTGTTAACTTTCAAGAGCGAGATGGGAGAAAACTGTGAAGTTTCACATTCCTCTCCAATCCAAGTTGCTGGAGAAAGCTCACTTTCTCACTTCCTCCCTCCCCTTTCTGAGCCTTTCCCTGAGATGATGGTATAGGAAATCAGTCTGTGCTCTCCAAAACCTGCAGCATCCCGTGTTACAGCCTCTCTGGAGGACAGCCCTGCATCACTCTGCACTGCTACCAAGGGGAGGACGGGGACACATGCCAGCTACTAGCCACAAAGCTCCCAGCATCAGCTGCAGAACAGACCGTGGGTCTTGCTAACTTCCCTCTGCAGCTGCTAGAAGTATTTCAGCTGCTGATCTGCATTACATTAAGTTGTTTCCCTAGAAACATAAGTGATATTACAAATTCGAGTCTTAAAAAAATACACATATATATGTTTTGCAGAAGAAAACTTAGCACCTTTCTCTATGCCTTCCCCCCTTCTTCAACTTCTGAAGCTTAAAACCCAATAACTGCAAGGAGAACCACAGAAACAGCCTTCCAATTACAGACAAGCAGCAATTTCCAAGCACTAACAACACCTGTATCTTACTGGACATCATACTGAGACCTAGCAAACTAAAGCAGATTTTGCAATGAGGCTATATTATTCAGGTCCAATTAACGGTAGATGCAAAACTGAGATGAGATAAACACCACTTTATGCCAGCAGTCTTATTGAGTCTGTGACATTACCAAAGATCAAAAGAAGCATCTTAAGCAAGTTATTCTCGCCACAAAATAAATAAATACATTTTAATGAGAAGGAAAATATCCTGTGTGTCAAGACTTTGCAACCTGAATGTGGAGCAAGTCTGCTTGCCTGTAATGCAAAGGACACCTTAAAAACATGAGATTACTTGGACATTTGCAACAATAGCATCTTAAAACTGGAGATGCAGGAAGAGAAGTAAACTAATATATATTCCATTTCTGCAGGATACATATTTTTCTTACTCATCTCCTCACAGACGGATATTACTTTAGCATAGGTGTATTATCTCTCTGTATTTCTATTTCCAGACAGTAATATTAAAAAATTGTATTAATCCAAGCCTGACTCAGAAACAGGAAAAAAGGGTTCCAAAAGTCACCTCCCTCTCCTCCAAACTTAGACCAAGGTGGTGTTTACCTGCCAGTGTCAGAATGAGGACACCAAATCAGAAGATCCAATATTTTTAAGTGGCACATGTGATGTGATGGTTTTTTTTTTTTTTTTTTTTTTTTTTTTCATGGCTTTTATAAAGATAAGGCAAGCACAGAGAAAAAACTGTCAATCTCTTAAAAAATAATATTAATAAAATGAAAACTCGGAAAGCTTCTTCCAAAAATGAGTAAGACCACAACTTAAGACAGACATTTCTACTATACAGAAAATAGGACAAGAAAACAACCAAACTATATTTCAGAGTTCACTCTGAACACTGACTCACTGAAGCCACAAAAGACAAAACCAGGAATGTGTGTTTGTGCACCACCACCTACAGCCGCTGCTTTTGCACAAACACATTTCCACGCTTACAACAGTAAATATAAAAGAATAATTGAAAGAAAAAAAGAAAAAGGAAGAGGCACATCCTTCTTACTGTGAATTCACTCCAACCAGCAAAGCCAGTGAGAAACAAAAATAAGAAACTGAAAAACATCATGTTTATTTTGGTATCAGTTGTGCAGAAACGAGAACCCATGGCAGATGGATTGACATACTTGTCTAGAGACAAATGAACCACATCTACTCCTCTACTCATTTCTGTAATTTACAACTTGTATTAATTTATCTTACCACTCCTATGGATTCACTTAGTAACTTAAAGAACGCTGAACTTGTCTTTTAGTCCTAGTGATGTGGTGGCCTAACTTTGATTATACCTACACAGAATCATAGAAACATTAATGTTATAAAAGACCACTAAGACCATCTTGCCAACCATCAGCCCATCCCCACCATGACCACTAGCCATGGCCCTCAATGACACATCTCCATGTTCCTCAAACGCCTCCAGGAACAGTGGGTGACTCCACCACCTCTCTGTGCAGCCTGTGCAAGTATCTGGTCATTCTTTTGGAGAAGAAATCTTTCCTAACATTCAGCCTAAGCCTCCATTGGTGCAACTTAAGGCCATTCCCTCTTGTCCTATCGCTGCTACCTGGGAGAAGAGGCCGACCTCCACCTCACCACAACCTCCTCTAAGGGCACTGTAGAGAGTGATGAGGTCTCCCCTGAGCCTCCTCTTCTGCAGACGGACCAATCCCAGTTCCCTCAGCAGCTCCCCATAACAATTGTGCTCCAGATCTTTCACACCTGCATTGCCCTACTCTGGACACGCTCCAGCGCATCAATGGCTTTCTTGTACTGCAGCAGATTCCACCATACAGCTGTAATACATGAGAAATGACTTCTTATCCAAAACTATCTGCTCCAAAAATATAATCCTGTAACGCAATAAGAAAATATTTTACTATGTCCCTTTATTACTGCATCACTATTTTTACATTCCTCTAGAAGACTCTAGAAATTGTTTGCTTAACTTACTTAACCCAGGAAATAACAGGTGTCTCAGTTAATTTATTTGGAGTTCTTGTAATTTGGCATCTGAGCCCACAGAGACATTACTTTGTT
>PPHD01018501.1:1480-13202 GCA_002909625.1 Bambusicola thoracicus
TTCCATTAATAGGGTGCAAATTCCAAGGAGCTTTATAGAATATTGCTAACATCTCTGTTGATGCCGAAATGCAAACATGCAGTCAATCTATATGAACAATTTGTTAACAACTTTCTTTCTGAATAAATATGTCCAATAGCATCCCATTAGATAAGTAATTTTCCAGGTCCTAGCAACCCTAAGTATCCAGGCAGTAAAATGAACAGCACTGACTGCACAAATAATATATTCCGAACTGTAAATGATTTACTATAGTAAATCTATTTGTGAAAATAAAATCATCACAATGCCAAATACCAGAGCAGAAATTTTTTTTTGCCAGCACAGACCCTGAATCTGTGATCATACTATGAACTTACAGAAATTAGAATTTTGATTTTTCAACTTGACCCTTGTATTTTCAGTCAGTACACAAGTGATGTATAAAAATGGTTACAGGATTGTAGACCAATCCAAGGGAAATAAAATCTTTCTACATCTTCTGGATTTGAGTGAAGAACAAGAGCAGGTATAAAGGGGAAGCATGAGACAAGGCTGGAGTCATAGCCATCATTGTTGCCTGAAAGTCTGTGCTCAAGATCATTCTTTTTTCTTATTCTGAAAAGTGTAGAGCTGGCTCATAAACATGACATTCATCATCCTCACGTCTTTGCAATGTCATCCAGTTATAGGACTGCCATTGGCACTATGTAGTGAATTTGAACAGTTTGACTTCCACCAACCAGTTGCTCATTCTGTCCTTGGAGAGAAATCTTTCCACAAGCCACACTGGGACACTGCTTCCCATTGAGGGCAGCATGACCAAGCATGGCAGAATGTGAATGGTAGGTCGTGCAGTGTACTCTGCTGTCAAAGGTTTGTGAGATGAGGCTTCTGGTGGAAACATACTTGAGATAATATCTGGTAGAAAGGCAACCTGTAAAATTAGTTCTGAGATTTGAATTAGAAATTATATTCTGTCCAGTTAGAAAGAAGAATCTCAGCTCCCAGAGCATCATGGAGGGTATTTTCCCTAGATGTGATTATAGATAGAGGCTTGCAATCAGGATTACAGATAGTTGTGCAAACAACTTCTTCTATGATTGGTGACAGTCAGTCATGATATTTCCTGTATCCTTCTGGGACTGGGACTGTGCTGGAGAGTGGTCAGGTGACTTGGGGATATAAGGTAAACACAGATCATTCACAAACAAATATCTGTCAATGCTTCATAACATTACTGCTCAGTGTGTTTAAAAGAACACTTATTTTCTGTGGTCAATGGGATGAAGTTCAACAAAACCAAGTGGTGGGTTCTGCACTACAGGCAACGCTACAGGCTTGGGACAGAGTGACTATATAGAGGAGACAGATAGGGGGTATTGGTTGACGCTCAGCTGAACATGAACCAGCACTGTGCCCGGGTGGCCAAGAAGGCCAATGGCATCCTGACTTGCATCAGAAATAGTGTTGTCAGCAGGAGTGATTGTCAGGGGAAGTGATTATCCCCCCATACTCAGAGATGGTGAGGTTGCATCTTGACTAAAGTGTTTGGGCCCCTCAGTACAAGAAAGACATCGAAGCCCTGGGGAGTGTCCAGAGAAGGGCTGAGTCCTGTTGTGAAGGTATCTCACAAAATATTAATGTTCATTTAGGTAGTGTTCTGTTGTGTCAGAAAAATTAGTCACATTTAATTTGCATACAACATCATTTACAGCTATCCAGAAAAATCTTTTTAAAACTGAGTAAATTTTTCAACAAAAAAAAGAAAAAAAAAGAAAAAAAAAGAACTAATAAATAAGAATGGACACTTCCTGTGCCTGTCTTGTGCCTGAGAGTAGTTTTAACAGTATAAAGATGCCCTAAACAAATAATGTGATATTTCTCTCCTTATCAAGAAGCATTTTTCTTCACCTAAAGTGATGTTTTGGCTATAAATATCTTTGTCCCACTTAGGAAGTTTGGATTGCACAGTTTTAACCACATAAGTACATCTTTTTTGAGCAATGTAAGAACTTATCAACCATTTTTCTTCCCTTCCTCTAGCTTTTTTGTTCAGAATTGCTGAAATGAATTGGGAAGGAAAAAAGTAGTGTTAAATCTTGAAAAAAATATATTCCCGTAAGTAAATTTTAACCACAAAAGGTCTGCTTTCCTCTGTTTATTTACATTTTACTATTTTTTAAGAAACATTTTTAATAGTAAAAGTATGTCAAGAGGGATTTTTTTTCTTTTTCTAATACATTATAACTGCTTTATAAATAAAAAAGAATATATTTTTTTTCTACTTTTGGTTGCTCAAAAGAAAATGCCAGAGCAGAACAAAACAGAACAAAAAACTCTACTTAAAATCATTTATAAACTAAACCACATTTTCCCATAATACAATTTTTAAAATGGAAAATATTTGTTGTGAAATAATTTATCAATGAAACAGAATATCTAAAAAAATCCAACAATCAAACAACAAAGTACAGAAATGTCAGTGGTTTAGAATACAGATTAAGCTCTTAACTGAAACACATAAAAGGAAAAGAGTCTCCATAAATAAGATAGCATTCATTCAAAAGGCAGAAGTGCTTAGATATTTGATTTAGCTCATTTTGCACTGATCATGTTGAAGAGTATAAACAAATGTAAATGTATGTATTCTTACTATACTTTTTTTCTGAAGACAATCAGCAAAAACAAAGTGATTTTTCATGAAAGCTTCCTATCCATTCATGTAGCTATGTGTACTCCATCAGGGTTATATTGCAACTGAGGTAGCTGCCAGCCCCACATAGAAGCAAGTCTCCAAGAATGTAAATACATACATGTATATATGTAGGAAATTGGAAAAGCAATATACAGTTGCATAGCTAAAGAGGGCACAGTGTTCCTGTGATATTATTCATTGTTATTATGAGTTTAGCTGAGTCGGAGGTCTGTTTATGGTATGGTTAAGCTGCCTGTCAAAGGCGTGTTTGGCACTTGTTCCTCCTTTGCACTTTGAAGTCTATTTCCTATAATAACATTTTCCAGTCATAACACCTCCTTCTTCACAGCTCAAAGTCAAGGCTTTTAGACATCCCCTTGTACTTTAAAATGTAGAAACTGTAATTCACCCCTAAGGAAATGAACCAATTACAAGAAACTTGATTTAACTTCCTGATGTGGTAGAAAAATGGAGGTCTACTATGAAAGTAAGCCCACAAACTTAACATATATTTGTGAGGATTGTAAGGACCAGTCACTGCACATAGTATCAGAGAATAACGAAGCCATTATGGCTGCCACACTCTAAACAGAGAAACGTATGTGAAAGTTCCTGTTCTGGATGTAGATTTCAGTATTTTTATGGTAGCGGGATAAAGGTCTAGTCTGTAAACTGCAAAGAATGGGGGTCAAAAAATTTTTGTCCACGGTGGAACAGGAATACCACACAGAGTTTCATGCATATAGATGGTACGGAGATATTCACAATCAAAGGTTTAGTTTGCAGTAGAAGGTTAAGACAACCTGAATATTGTTCATTCTTTGATATATGAGAAGTTAATACTTGCACTGAAACCTTGGAGATGTAATACGTTCTATCAGATAATAAAATTAAAAGTTAATCGCTTTCATTATTTCATGTTCAACTCAATGTGCTGTTATAGAAGTAGCAGTCCAAAGGCAGACAAAAATGATACTTTGTCTAAGAACTCTTCTCATTTAGTAGCTGGGATTTCATTGAGTATTTCATCACCTAGGTATTCATAATTTTTTTAAATACTCAAGATTTTTTCTTTGAAATTCTACATCGTCTTTATCCCAAGAAAAATCAGGGATACTCTGTGCATTTGTGACAACTGAAAAGGTATGAACACAATGTTACACTACCTTACAAATCAGTTTTAAAAATGTTTGGGAAAATACTGTAATCAGGTTTATAAGTACTAATACAAATATTCAACATATTTAGCAAATATTCACTAAACAGTTAATGATATTAGCTAGACTGTTAATACAGTTTTGCTGTGAAAAAAAAAAGAAAAAGAAAAAGAAAAAATGGGTTTTAGGCAGAACAAGCTAGTAGGCCATAAATACTTCTGGAAAAACTTAAATTAGTAGACTTCTACTTATTTCAGATTTGCTTTCTGAGATGTCAGTAATCTAATGTACAGCATAATGCAGCAAATAATGCAAACAGTATGTTACAAAATATAGTATAACATTCTGGAAAGGATATATTATGTTTTTATTACTCCTGTTTGTTAGGATTGATTTTCACTCTAAAGCACAGAAAGATTAAACGATGAAATGCCAGAATAAGGTGAAATGGAATTTCCAAGTTGTGTAAATGAGGCAGAAAGCTTGTAGACATTGAGCCAAGAATCTCCAATGAGGGATGTCTGTTTGATTGTGGATTGTTACTATTTTTTTTAACCAAACAGACAACAAGCATTCTTCTATCAGATTTATGTAAATCCTTTAAACTGAAACTCTGACACATATAGTGATTGCATAATCCTTAGTTGGCTCTCACAAGTGAAATGGGGTCAAGATCCGGATGGGTTGCAAAGGAAGACAACAAAGAAAGCGAAGGATGTAGCAGGAAGTTGTCATGGTCCCAAGCCAGTACGGCAGCTTTTAACTTTGCCTGACCCAGGTATGAAACAGCACCTTGTCTGTTACATTAGCCTGTAGACAGACATGTGGTCTTATTTTGGAGTAAAAGCCAGTGTCCTCCCCCTGCAGTGACTGTATCCTGTTGCTTACCTGGCAAGCATAAACATCATAGCACTACTGTCCTTGCTAAAGATTCATTTGGAACTGCAGTTATGCTGATGAAATTAATTATCTTACTTGACTAATTTAGGAAGCTGGTTTAGCCATTTTGCTTTTAGGGGTGCGTGGGGGTATATTTATATTTTTTGTTTGTTTGTTTATAGCAGAGACTCAGTATCAGATACGACAGAAAAACTTAAACAGAAATATATTTTTAATAAAGAAAATAAATCATGCCAAAATTGAATTTCTAGTCTGCTATGCTGTAAATATAGGGGCTGTGTTGTTTATCCATCTCACTTGTCAGTGTCCCTAAATAATTTCACAGAATTGTGGTCAATTTTTATTAAATTTGGAAAAAAAAAAAAAAAAAAAAAAAAGACTAGATGTCTCAAAGTTAATTACATCCTATAACTTTCAGGCATAGCAGTGTCCTGTCAGAAGAGATACATCCAGAGCAGTATCTTCACTGCCAGATATGACTTAAAGGTTCTCAGTTTTATTCAAGAGGCAGGTAGGCAGCTGGCACATAAGGACTGCTCAGGGTTATCTCCAAACTAGCCATCTCACATTTTCCTTTGAGAGATTACACAGAAGGGAATGGGAGTTATTTTAATCAGGTGGTGGTCAATGTACATAAATCCATAGAAAAAGAAGGTTTAATTAATTCTACTGATCATGGAGTAACTTTACTTTTTATTTGGAAGGAAAATATTTGAAAATCTGTCCTTGTTTCTGAAAATTTTGCTAAGCCATATAAGAAGTTGAAAATCAAATTTATACCTTGATTTTTATTCAATTTTATATTGTCTCTATTGTTCATGCGTTATTTCATAACCTGCTGTGCCTGTCCACATCAAAACAAGTGTCAAAATGGCAAATATGTTCTACTCTCTGGGAATGTTGACTTTAAATTTGGCTTCATTTCAGTATCTGTTTTGCAGAGAAAAGTCTGGGCAGGGAGTTTTTTGTTTATTGCTAAATTCATCTTATTTTATCATCATAATTTCAATGTATATGTGCTCCTGAAATATGCTTTTGCAAGATCCATACTCTCAAAATTCATCCTTTGCACAAAGATCCTTGCCCTTCTACCTGTGCAGTCTTACAGTAAGTCTCCAAAGACTTTGACCTCTACTTTCGATTAACTTTGTGATCATGGGAAGCTGACTGTAGTACCACACTGGGAGAAATACTCAGGACAACATCTATGGATACCCAGTCCCTCACAAAGATGGCCTCCTTCTTGTAGACAGAATTTTGCCTTGCACTGCCATCCTCCTAAGATCCCCATGAGACCACTTGGAATTTCTTCCCTTGGAAGTGCTCTTTTGATGGAGAGTGTATTCATGACAATGAAATGACAATAGCAACGTGGAAGAAAAAGCTGTTCAAAGTGGCAAGTTGGCTCTTCAAATTTAGTCTGATGTGTCAGAGGCCCTAGAGCTTGTTTGTTTACTGTAGTGAGAAACCTGTTGCATTCCCCCACTGCTTGCAACTCCATGTTCTTCTCAGAGTTAAGGATGTGGTAATCCAGGAAGTCAGACTTTGGTAGCAAGAACATAGTAATTCACCTCTCGGCTTCACCAATTGTCCTATGATAATGTAGCTCAGACTGAGAAAGCAACTTTCATCCTATAGAGGAAGCAGGGTTTTCTGAGGAAATTTCCACAATGTGGCAAGGAGTTCACAGTAATAGTGCAGCAACTGTTTGCTAGGAGTACATCTGAATAAATCCAGCTGATGATTGCAGTCTGTAGAAACTTTCCCCACTCAGATGTCTCTATCAGCACAATACCTCCTGGGCTCTGAAATATTTTTAAAGTGAATTGTTGTTTTTTTAATTTTCAGTTTTCTTCCATCCAAACTTTGCATGTCCCTGTGCTCCCATTAAGCACAATACATCTGACCAGTAACGCTATATATGTGGTGAAAAAAAATAATAAAGAAAAGAAGAGGTCAGGGAAAGGTTGGTTGAATAGGCAATTAGTGGGAAGTTTCATAAACAGTAAGGGAAATGTGCTAGAGAGCAGCCTATTTTTTCCTATGTAAGTTTCTGTTTCATCTCCAGGAATATTCTTTTCATGCATATTTAGTTTAAGAAAAAAACCCACCATACATCTTTCAGAATATACATATTTTTTACTCTTCATTTATGCTACTGTAAATGTTTAGGTAATAATGCTTGTATTGGAGACCAGCCAAATGAGTACAATTCAAATGAGCGGGCAAGCTAGAGCATAGTCTTTCATTTACAGTCTGCTTGATCATACCACATTATAATCAGCAAGACTTAAGCCTACTCTGTTTACAGCCCACAGGTTGTTATCTAGTTTCAAACCTTTCTGTTTAGAATCGTTAAGACACTGCTGTACTGCATGCAGCTCACCATTAATTGGGAGCTTGGATTCTAATGGCTGGTTTTGGGGGCGGGACCTGCAAATCCTGAAACCCACAATATTCACCAAAATCTATTCATTTAATTTAAAACCTTTGCATAAAATTACCAGTTATTTGAAAGTTAAACACTTAGTCACAGTGTTCTGTATCAGATGCTATGAATGTATTCACATCCACATTTTAAATTACCTCATTTTGGTTCAAGATGCCAATTTCACTAGGTTACCTGAAGCATGATTTACATAGAGTTATTACATCAGGAAAAAGATAAAATTCTCTCTTGTGTTCAGTGCCTTGTTTCTCTAATCCCTGCAGACAGTGAGGAAGAAAGGCTTGCTTTATACTGTCAATTTACTTCACTGCATCCATTGGCACTTGTCAATATTCCTTACCACGCAAAATGTGCAAATATTTCAGGACATGTAACAGCTTCAGAAGTTTGTCGCTGCTTGTATGTGGATGTACTGTAAATGTCTACAGATTAATTGATGGAAAAACAGGAAAGTTTTGATGTTGCTATATCCAAAAACTGAGCTCTACCAGCTGGGCTAATGAATCACTTTCATGAAATATTCTTACTACGAAATCACTATCATGTTAAAAAAAAAAAAAAAAAAAAAAAAGTATAGATATATATAGGAAGCAGAATAGCTTCTTGTACTATTTAAGGGTGAAATGTCACTGTATAACTAATGGAATTTTGTAAACATGCACAGTTCCTTAGGGCTTTTCTGGGAGATGGAATAAAATATGTTTCCAATGTACAATCTTCAGTTATTTTTAAACACAGGTTCAAAATGAAACATGCACAATATCTGGGGCCATTTGACACTGGGCCTGTAATTTTTCCTATAGGTCAATGTCCTGATTACTTTTATACACGTTCTGCAGGCTTTTGATAATGGTATTCATTCTTATGCAGTTGTGCAAACATATTCTTTTTCAGTCAGACAGGATTCAGTCACACCTACTTGCAGTCATTCTCTTGTCACACTGAGTTAGAGTGACCACTAACAAATAAGAAACAATTGAGAATCATGCCAGTATTTTCTTTCTTACCTGACAGTTTCTCCTGAGGTGCCCTAGGTGTTAGTCTTGGCTAGCAGTAATTTGAGTAACTGTGCTCTGCCTAGCCAGGTGTCTCTGCAGTGATGATTCAGTGATGCACACTTCTCCACTCCTTGCTCTAGACTCTGAGCTGGACTTGTTTTGTCTATCATTTCTCAAAATGAGCGAGACAGTTGATTTCTATTCCGGGAGGTCATTGAAATGAATCTTCCCACCACAGCCTGTTCAAGCTTTTAATCATGGCATCAGCCTTTCCTGAAACAAGGTCCAGAAAACATACGTTGTGAGTCATCTTGAAAACTTAGTCCATCAGATATCTCAGCTGTGTACTAAACTGGAGAACATCAGGCCTCTCACCTGACTTATGCATGTGATCATCTACCTTTCAAGGAAACAAACAAACAAGCAAACAAAAAACAACCAAACAAAAGCAGGAGTAATCAAGGCCGAAAAGAAAAGGATAACCTCTCTCTCTAGTCCTAGGATTAAACTGAGTCACGTTTGGTGTGTGTACTATGGATGTGTTAGATTAGGAATACTTCCCCACTAACCCACATTCTTTAGAACACCATCTAAACACTTCTTGAACACCTCCAGGGACAGTGAAATATATTTGAATGGAAGAAATGCTAATTTATTTCTCATTTATTTAAGCAGACAGGCTACTGAGGTTTTCAACTTTCGCTGACTCAACATTTTGAGAAAAGTAAAAAAATGTATATGACAGGAAAGAAAATGTTTTGATTTATTTTTCATAGCATTTTTTTATTTATTTTGTTGTGTTTGCTGTGTTAAATATGCAATATTTTTACCCCTGAAATGTAATTCAATGAAAGAAGAGAAGTTAGTGGCTCAAAGATTATCTACTTTCTCCTAGGCTTGAGCACTCACTGACCGGGAATGATTAAGTACAAGAGATATAAGAAATGGCATTAATCTCCCCCCTCCCCCCCATCTTTAGATGACTGTAGATTTCTACATGTGATCTAATAATCCTGAACTCCCTCTATAGTAATGAGAGAAACATACTTCCAAGGGGTGACAGATTTCACTATACATACATGTTTACTTTGAGAAGAAATGAATCATATTTTAGAAATGTCTGTTTCTTCACATTAACTATAAATAGATCCACAATGATTAACAAGAATGTAGAAATCTATGCTATAGATTTTGACACACAGTCAGTGAAATCTCATCCTAACACTCACAGAATGGTTACAAATAAAAAAAATGTACTACACAGGTAATTGGCGTAAGTATTACTACTTCTTGTCCCATTGATCCCAAATCTTTTTGCTGAAATATAAAGGAACATTGTCTTTTAGGTCTGATATGTTTTATGTGATGGATAAATTTATGTGTTATTAAATATACTCTTCCTCCGTGGTATTGTAAATGAAGAGAAGAAAGAATCAAAACAGCTGAAAAAAACTTCAAGGATTTTAAAAACTAATGGCTGGTACATTTTATACACATATAATAATGCAGTCTAGTTAATTTTTTTTTAGTAAATATTCAGACTTTAAGTAATTACCTCTCTGTAATTACAGAAGTAATGATATATTTGCCATAATTCTCATACAGTACACTTAAGACTTTGCTCTCTACAAACAGGATTTTGTTTCCTGCATTTACATCTATGACACATGGAAGTCTACCCGGCCTTACAAAATAAAAAGGGTGCTGTATGCATTAAGTGTGAGCAAGAATGCTGAGAGAAACTATGTATGGTATGTTTGCTAACTTTTTATAATGATCTTTACAAAATATCCAGCCAAACTAAGGATAACACTTTTGCTCTTTACAGTATATAAAGCTGTCACAAAATATACATATGCTGTATGGATTTTAACTGCAATTTCTGTGTCATTTAGAAGTACCTCGAGTACCAGGAATGTATTTCCATAAGCATTTACTCTCACTCTGCTGAACTGCTGTTTTGTCTATGGAAATTTCAGTCTGATGTCCTGAGTTGGCACCTAATTGTAATAAAAGAAATTAAAAAAAAAATAATAAAAAATTCTAGATTCTGATAGATAGGCAAAAACTGATATAATGGAATTTGAACTCTCATGCTTTCATGTTCTCTGCCAAAATCGAAATTTTTAGCCAGTGATGGAATAATCTACTATATAATAACAGTCCGGAAATCTTTCTTGTAATTTCATCTGTCATGAACAGAGGATATTTACTTCCTTTCAAAAATGTGTTTAAGTCCTGTGTATCACAGAATCATAGAATGGCCTGGGTTGACAAGGACCTCTAAGGTCATCTAGTTTCAACCCGCCTGCTGCTCAGAGCCACATCCAGCCTGGCCTTGAATTCATCCAGGGATGGGACATCCACAACCTCCTTGGGCAACCTGTTCCAGTGCATCATCACCCTCTGTGTGTAAAACTTCCTCCTAATATCCAACCTAAACCTCCCCTATCTTAGTTTAAAACCATCCCCCTTGTCCTATCACTATTAACCCTTGTAAATAGCCATTCCCCCTCCTGTTCATGCACTCCCTTCAAGTACTGAAAGGCCACAATCAGGTCTCCCTGGAGCCTTCTCTTCTCCAAGCTAAACAAGCCCAGTTCCCTCACACACTCTTTTCCAGAATCTGCTATAATAACCTTGTCCATTCTGTTTCACTTNGTCACTATCAACCCATGTAAACAGTCATTCTCCTTTCTGTTTTTACACTCTCTTCAAGTACTGGAAGGCCACAATGAGGTCTCCCTGGAGCCTTCTCTTCTCCAAGCTAAACAAGCCCAGTTCCCTCACACACTCTTTTCCAGAATCTGCTATAATAACCTTGTCCATTCTGTTTCACTTTACACATTCATACTAATGTTAGACTTTCCATTCTACCTACTTTCTTTGGAAACTTGTTTTCCTTCATAGTGCTGCTATCTGATGGTAGAAGGCATTAGAGTGATATACTAGTTTTTCTGTAGTGAATTAGATATGAATCTGTATGCTATTGCACACAGCACAGGAGATAGAGGAATTAAATATCTATTCACGGTNACACTCTTTTCCAGAATCTGCTATAATAACCTTGTCCATTCTGTTTCACTTTACACATTCATACTAATGTTAGACTTTCCATTCTACCTACTTTCTTTGGAAACTTGTTTTCCTTCATAGTGCTGCTATCTGATGGTAGAAGGCATTAGAGTGATATACTAGTTTTTCTGTAGTGAATTAGATATGAATCTGTATGCTATTGCACACAGCACAGGAGATAGAGGAATTAAATATCTATTCACGGTTGTAGTACTGTTATGTTGCTGGTAACATGGAGAAGTGGTGAGATATGAAGAGGTACAGGATCTTTAGGACAAATGGGCCAGGAAGATGAAAAGTGAAATTGTCCTTTCTGTGTGAACAGCTGTAATGCATGGAGTTCTGCCTCAGGATGGATGAGGAGCCAAATGATATTTTGTGGGCCAGGATTAAGTAGAAGATAGGTGGGGATGACTGTGCTTGTCTACTATAGGTTTTTGAATGATAGTGGTAATTGGAGGAGGTG